>JBCAUA010473569.1:0-17316 GCA_038406235.1 Peronia verruculata | reverse complement strand
GCTGAGTTCAACAAGAGTCACACGATCTGAGTTTCGCTCACCGAAGTTTCGTGGTCTCAGAATGAAAGTGTCCAAACTATGTTATAAAGTTGTTGCAGTTATATCAGTTCAATTCTAGAGCCATGATTTGTTGTCAGCCTTCAAATGAATCCTGTTACCTGGCTTGTTTATAGGGACGCCTAGGACGTGGATAGAAGTACATGTATATGGTAATTCAACAGAATCACAATGGCTTATCAAATGACTTGTACTGTGTTGTGCAGTTTACCTCAGTATCTTAAAGTACAGAAAATGATGCGTTATTATTGTAGAGCAATGCCAATAGAAGACTGATGGGATGGTCACAGAAAAATAATCTGAAAGCCAAAGCAGAATGTTGTGTGCAAAGAAGTCAGTATTGTCCTCCATTTCTTCGTAGCAGGCTTTGCTTTGAATCTGTACAGTCTTATTCTGTCCAATCTGTTAGTTCACTGACATTACTGATTGATCTATTACAGTTCTCTAGATTACGTTGATACCCCCAACAGAACTCCCTACAAACATGCTTTGCATACAAAAACATGACTTTGTACTCAAGCTTTATACTTTGTGTAGACAAGCAAATCTTAAGTTGAATCTCTGAAATGAAGTTTTTTTGTCAATTTGTCCAAAGATTTAAAAGAGAATGACAATCTAATTAGCAATGAATTTTTCCTCTGTTAATGAATTTATCTAAGTTGTATAATGTTCAGGTCATCATGCTGAATCATGCATTTTCATGTCTGTTGTTGTTGTTTCATCCACACAAGTCTAAAATGCATGGCTCCAATAGGACTCAAAATCCGGTGTATAGCCTGAAAAACTGTTTTCATATTGAATGTAGTAGTCAGTATGTCCGATTGCTCACGGGAAAGTAGAGGATGGGTGTCAATTGGTAAATACACAATGTGTGGGAGTGCTGGTTTTGTATGAGAGTAGTTTTTTGTACATTTTGTCATTCACATTTTGTTCTAAATGAAATATATAAAAGGGGGGGGGGGGACAGTTGACTGAGTGAGTGGGACTAACTGCATCTTACTTTTTAGCACAGGACTGTAAATTAGCACAGTGATGAAGAGGTTAAGACAGAATTACAAAGCTCCACATGAATACAGTTGTGTACTGCAAAATAATGGTAGGACAATGAAAATGTCCTTCATCAAGTTCTATTTTTAGAATAAGAACAGACCTCACAAATCAGTCCATGAAATAGACTAAATTACATGTATTTAGGCTCTTCTCTGGCTGTAGATGATGGATAGCAGACAAATGCAAATATTATTATGTTTTGGGCCATAATTTGGTGTAAAAATATTGTCTGTTATAAGACAAGATACATAAGATAAACTTTACTGTCCTCGAAATAAATTCCTCTCACAGTAAGTGAAACATAATAAGAATAATATATTGTGTAAAGCAAACATTCATACTCACCTGTATATAGTCTTAGTTATATGATTACATGAGATGTGACACGATGAAATTAGGTGCTTGTCAAACTGAGGCGTTTAGAGAAATCATGTGTTTTTCAACACTGAATGAAGTTTTAACGTAATTTTTTTTCTTTACAGAATCCTTCTATATCAATCTAAAAATGCTTTTCAGTTTAGAAATTTGTTGAAATATATTGAGAAAAAGCCCTAAAATTGTAAAATAGTAGCATGGCTTTATAAGGATTAATAAAGATTAACAAAAGTGATTGGCCATTTTCTCACTCCAGTCGTCTTTAATTGCCAATATCTCGACTTGTACTTAAGGTAGAACAAAACTTTTTCACACACAGAAAGGGAAATGAATAATCTTCACAGTGATACCAATAACTCCATGTACTCAAAATTTGATGAGAGCCTGATTTCATTGTGTCGCAGCTCATATGTATCATAAATAGCAGTAGCACACACAGATTTACAAAAGCATTGCTGCAACTTGTTGATTGTAAGCTGATAGCCTTAGGTTTTAGTATCAGCTGAAAGACAATGGTCACAATGCTACTTGCACATGAGACATTTTAATCAAGTTCTAGTCAAGAACTGTGTGTAAATTGCCTTTGCCAAGGACAAAATGTTGAGAATTGTCAGGGTTGAAACCTTTAGTCCGATAGCTCAACCACTACTAAATACAATGTAGATGAATGACTGACTGGTTGCTAGTGGACGTAAAATAAAATAAGTCAACTCACTGACTAGTTTCCTGGTTGATTAGCAAAATAGCTGAGTGTTTGTAAGTAGTTGTGATTTGTTGACTGACTGATGTTTTGGTTGTCTGGTTAAATAAGGTACACTGTAATTGATTTCCTTGATAACAGAAAGTGCAATAAAAGTTGATTTATTGACTATCTAAATGAACAGAGCTAGGAATGACTGAGAAACAAATACTATGTGTTTGCAAATCCAGACATCTTACTTTGATGCAGTCAGATTCAAACAAAGAGTCAGTTTTCAGTGTGTTTGAAATTTAATTCATGAATGATTGAAACATTATCATTTAATGAAAATTATTCAACTCAGATGGGGTAACATCCAACTGTCATTTTGTTTGTCTTGTCATTTTGTTTGAAATAATAAAGGGCTTCAAATGTTTGCGCCAGTGAAGATGATTAGTATGACTGACTGAATATACTACATGTACAGTATGTTGTATACTACATGTATTTGTCTTCCCCATTATGCATGTTCATTTGCATTTATGCTCTTCAGTAATATTTGTCAACGTCAGAATCAGATTAAAATTTTTTGTATACGCTGAACAACTGTCTTGATGTGTATTCATTCATGAACAGAATAACTGTACATAGCAGGTACAAAATGAAGCCAGACACATTGATGTTGTACCACCTACCTCACCCATCTATCCACCCTGTCACCTGTTGATATTTACCCCCTTCCATCTTTCACAAACACATACTCCCATCTTCACCTACACTTTCTTCTGTCTGTTTATCCGTCCTTCCACCCTCCCCTTCACTATCCATCCATCCATCCATCCATCCATCCATCCATCCATCCATCCATCCATCCATCCATTTTTCTGTCCATTCACCCTCTATGGTTCTTTTTTTTTCTTTTTTTATCAAAATGCCCAATTGGCTAATTATGTGTTTGGCTTTCAGTTTCAACATCAAGGACAAGTTATTTATATGTGTTATTTGCTTTTGTAAATTGTTTAGTTAGTTAATGGTTGGACAGTCTTTTTCTACTTTATAAAATGTGTTTATAGGAGAAGTTCATGTTGAAACTAAAAGACATACTTTAAACAAAAAAAAAAAAGATTATTGAGTGCTTCTTGTTTTATGAGTTATGTTCCTTTATACTAATTACCAGTTGGATATGACAAAAACAATTTCACACATACATAGAGATTATGTGCAGTCACCATGGTAATATGGCCTGAGCATCCTTTACTGATTGGACTTCACTTGTATGCTAAAAAGAACGATATGCTATTCTGGATGGTTTTAGAAAAGGGGAAAACAAAAATGGTGACCCACATAGTATGAATCAAGGAATGAAATACATAACAAAATAAATATCATTCTGAATTTTGTATGAATTTAATAAATTATTAACTATTTCATTGACAAGCATGTTTATACATGTACATGTATTTTTAAAAAGATATGTCTTCCCATATAAGGATATTGGCTCTAGAATGTATGATAACTAGTTTTATTACTGATTTTCTATGCTGTTTTTGTACACTGTATCACACTTGCATTCTTCCCTCTGTTTGGTGGTTTTCCTGTTATCCTACTACCTCTTTGTTTTGTTTAACATTCCAAGGTATGGCAGCCATTGCTGACAGCCTTACTGTCTATGATCTTCTTTTAGCCATGAGTCGTCAGTCGTCTCTGACTCTGCATTTACAAGGTTGGTATGGTCTTCTTTATTGGGCGGATCCTGTGGAGAGAGCCAACAAGGCAGCTTTACACCTTTGTAACCAAGTGATTTGGCATACTTAAAAATTCATCATTGCATCTATCAAACACATATAAAAATGTTAAGTGTAATATGAATGTCTAAACACTTCACCCACGACAACTACGATTTTGACAGCATTTAATTGACATTTATGTGATAGTCAAAATCACCCAATGAAAATAAAGCATGAATACTCATTTTCTTTAATTTAACTTTTAATACTTCATTGGAAAAATTCATTTTGAAGTCAAGGTATACTTATATTTGATCCAAATAAGTCATAAAATGTATGACAGTTATCAGCCTTTAATAAAATACATTTAACTGAAAACTATCCAAGTGTTTTTCATTGAGTGGCACACATTTTTGGGTATTCATGGATGTCCACAAATGCCATAATTTCACTGACCCATATTGGAAATGCATTATTTAGAACACATTTAATATTCTATACAGACAGATTACAGAATCACATGCTGTGAAGGGATATTAATAATAATAATAATGAGAGCATTAGGTAGCACTCAGTCCTGTACAGTTCAGGTTCTAAGTACTTTAAAAAACATTATTAGCCAACAAAAAAAAAAAGAAAAGCAAAACCCAAAGAGGACACTCAAAGACATTATCAGCTTTGTAGGAAACTGCTCAATTCTTTGTCACGCTAACTACAATATTCATGGATGACAGTTCATGGCTGATCAATGTCAGTTTCAAGAAATTTAATCAGCTGCCACTGATGCACTACTACAAATTAATGTTGAACATTTTCAACCTTTAACTGCAGTGGTATAATCAACTCACAGTTTAGATTTAAAAAAAAAAAAAAACTTATGATAATAAGGATCTGATCACTGATCAGTTTTAAATGAAACTAAAGGATGGCACTGTCAAAGACACTATCAAACAATAGTATGACTGTACTCCATCAGTGCTATTACATGTACTATTTTTATTGCACTGAAGCTCTACACTATTGTTATACTCTGCAACTGCTTCAAATATCTGGAGTATCTCACCCCTTCATTCCTGCTGTCGCAGCTGCTTTTAATATTGTTACTGATGCATGTATACTGCATCCAGGATTACTCTGGCTAACTGCCATAACACAAGGATATCATCACCTGCCAAGTTTTTATCCTATCGCCCTCAGCACATTAATTTTATTGAGAATAGGTAAGAAACATGAAGCTAAGAAAAAGAAACAAAAACAAAAACAAGCTAGCATAAGCACTCAGAATCTTATAACACAGATATTTTCAGGAGTTGAGGATGCTGGTTCAATCCTGAAGAACAAAAGAATTGACAAAGAATAAACACATACATGAAACTAGAGCTGCAAACAAAAAAATAAACATCACAGGAATCAGAATTAAAAAGATTAGAGAATACTTCCCTCCTATGTAATACAAACACGTAGGTTCAATCAATGACAAAAACAACAACAATACATGTACTAAAGGCAATCCCGTCCAGCAATAACGGAACACAGATGGCTATTGTAGATAATCTTTAAAATCTTACATCAGAACAAATTTTTCTCTTGATGATCCCAGCTAGCACACAGATGAGAATAAAACTCCCCAATGCCAGGAGACAGTATTCCACAGCTTCAGTGAATGTGATTTTGAGCAGAACTTCATCTTTAAAACTGTTGGCACTAGACTCTGAGACTGATGCACTCTGAGGAGCAGTGGGTCACTTTTAGAACATTATAGCATGTCTTTGTGTGAAGACTTTATGATAAACATGAAGAACTTAAAAGGCAAAACAACCATACATATAACATTGAAAAGAAGAGACTGTGTGCATGTATGTGTGTGGCTGAGATAGAAACAAACAGTGAAGAAAATGAAGTATGTTGACAATATCCATGGCTGAATGGTCTGTCAAATAGATAGTGCAAGCTAAAGTACTATGCACCAATCAAAACTGTGGACAAACAGCACTTGTGTCAAACAGTGTCCCTTTGTCCAGTAATCAATACAAATGGACAAATTAAATCTAGGCAACAAGAAATTTTATGTGATGATAATTATATGTACACAGTAATAGAAAAATAATATAATGTGAATGCAAATGGCCGCCAGGTTTTGATGTCTCAGTTACAAAGTGTTGTACATGAAATTAAAATGATACATTTATAATTGAAAAATCCCCAAAACTACGGACAAGTCTCAACAAGGAGAAAATTATATGAAGATAAAAAAGCAAAAAAAAAAAAAACAAATGTAATACTGACAGGGGCAACAAAAATGAAGACGGACTATACAAGTAAGTATGTGCTGCGAAGAGATCAAAATTTATAGTAGATTTGAAGGATAGAGGTGAGGTAAAGTCATAGTTGAACCTATCACTTGTCCTCCCCCTGTGACACACACTATACCTTTAATGCTGGAGTTAATCTGTTCTGCCTACTTGGACACATCAATTTACTACAATGATATGTTTAAGGAACAGTACTACTAACAATATCAAACATCTCCATTATCTGGGATAAATGCAAAATGCAACAATATTAATTATCTCTGGTGGAAACACACATTTAAAGTTTCTGTAAGGCTGGAGACAACCTGATAGGGGATATTTGTGTTCCAGCAAATCAAGTACAATGTATTTACTTTTACTGCAAGCTAAGAGTCTCACCTGATTCATCCATATCATGGGGAAAAAGATTGGTGTTTTCCACCGTTCAGTAAATCTGTGGAACAACAGGACAAAGGAGACATATATTACAATTTTGAAGTTTCTACTTTCTGAGGGTTGAAAAGAGACATAAACAACTGAATGAAATGACAATGAAGGAGTCACCGTCACATACTCCTCTCGTTATTGTGATAGCTAATAGGAAGAATCACAGAGAAATGAATAAAGGGTGATCACTTCTCTGCTAGGTAAACATCAATTTCATAACTTTCTGCAATCATGCAGTGATTTGTGTAACAGACTAATATTTAAAACCAACATTTACTGAAGCAGGGGCAAGACAAGATTGAGCAATATAGGCAATTGCTTTCATATCATATCTTCTGCTCTGGGAGATGGCCATTTTACTTTTCAGTATTTGTACTTTGTGTTGGAATGTATAAGACATGAGATCTGCTTCATATATAAGCTAAGGGTGTTCAAAACCCCAGATATTCCTAAAGTGCATATAATTATGTCGATTCTAAATTAACCAAGCAAGTTGTCTAAGAAGATAATGAATCAACCCAATGTGATCAGGTTGTAAAGCCAGTGTCATAACTTGTTGCTCATGGTATCTTTTCTTTCTCTATTAAAATAAAAGATTGTATTTTACTTACTCAGTAGTCAAATATCTCTTGGTTAGAGGAAAACAGTGAAGATATGCATATCTGAGTTGCCTCAACAAGTTTCAAATCTACTGCTGTTTTAAGAAATATTCCTTGATCAATTGATCAACTGATTTCACATTCATCTTTTTTAATCATTAAATCCCATTTCAGTTAGATAATCAGTTTTTCTAGAACACAGTTTGCCAAATAGAAACATTATTGTGGAGAGAAGATAAAGATTACGTTTGATGTACCAAATACTTACGAGTAGCCTTCGATATAGTCTATGTAAGTATTGACTTGTAACTTTTTGCCAACATTCATGGATATACCTGTCATCTTATAATGTCAGGAAAGAAAAGAAACTCATTAGTTTTATTCCAGCAATAAAAGGACATTAAGAAATAATAATAATTTTAAAAAAGAAATAAACATTAGCTAGCTTCATGAGTGGTTACAAAGCCCTGGCATGCACTTGCCAATTATCACCAGCTTGTGATAAAACAGGACATGTCAGAATTAAAATAGTACAATTCTATTCACCTTCTGCACTGCAATCACTATTAGTATAAATTACAATGATCTCCTCCATTATCATTTTTTGGGTCACAATATATTATACTGAGTGATCACATAACACAATAGTGTTCTGTTATTTTTTGACCACGGTTGTGGACAGCTGAGATAACCACCACTACAGGAGGTTGAAAAGCTTATAAAAACCATAACCATTATCATTTTTCAAATATCAATGGGTGGAAAAAAAAAAAAAAGATCTGGATTTATAGGACAAAGAAAATGAGAGAAGATGGAAGTATTCAGAGAGAACAAAAAGTACTTCAAGGATGAAAGGGAGAGATAATATCATCACTCTGATTTCAATTCTCACCACTATTATTGTCTTGATTATTATTCTTATAGTAACAGCATCATCTTAAATAAACCAGCAATGGACAACTACAATGAAACAAAAACAATACTCCTCCCCCCCAAAAAAACAACAACAACAACAATAATAACCCCCCCCGCCCAAAAAAAAAAAAAAAAATCCCAAAGAAAAGACATAAACAATAACACAATTCCGGGATAAAATAGTAAAAACAACAATAACACAGAAATGATCATGATGATGATTTTGAAGACAACATCAACAACAACAAACACAAAAAAATCTTACAATTGTCAAATGTATAACACACAGAATATATAAATAATCATAGTTAATTTACACAAAAATATTTTAATTTAGAAGAATTCTCTAAAAAAAAAAAAAAACTATTTAAGATAAAAAGCCATGCTCTCTCCTCTGATACTTACAGGCTCTATATCAATAAAACTCTGATGCTCTTCAAGTTGTGGCTTCAAACCCTGCACTGCATTGGTGATATTCTTGTCACAACCCAGGAAGTGAGGCATGGACATGATCACTGGGGCACCTTCAGAAAAGAATCAATTAATTTCATGCTCATTTGAGGGGTTTTGGGGCAAAATGAGACATGTTCAAAATAGCCGTTAAGAGAAAAATGACAATTTGTTCTCCAGTAGTGAAGACTTTCCGCAAGGACAAGTTGCGTTTAGTGCATAGGAAAGTCATTATCAAATAGTACTAACACCATTCCCAGTACTGAGGGGTATAGTTCATAATTTTCAAAAATGGAGTTTGTCATGTTTTGCCCTGAAACCTTTTATTTATTAATTCATTTACTATGATTACTTGACCATACCTTTTCTTACTTAACCAAACTATGTATTACCCTGTAATATCTTTTCCTGTCTTATTGTATCCATTATTATAAGAAGACATTAAAGAACAGGTACCATTCAAATATTATATATATGCATTGTTCACCAGTACCTTTCTTGCAAACTGTTATATTGAGTAAGCCGGAAGGAGGGCAATGGCCAGCAGGAGTACAGAAGCTCTGGTTGTTCACGGTATTATTTAGCAGATCTGTGTGAGCCACAAACTTTTCCAGATTAATACCCAATATTTGCACTGACTTAGAATGAACCAAGCCTATAGATCTGTGGAAAAGGAGGCAAATTATGAAGAGCAAGCACGCATGCGTTGTGACAATGTGCAAAATACAGGTATGAAATATTTTCGCATTTTGATATTTTTAAACGGAAATCTTTGGTCTTCAAACATACTTTGACATGGTATGTAGAATTTTCAGATGTTCAAAGCTGAAGTTTTTGGTAAAGTTTTTTGACGTACTGTTACTGAATTTTTCAAACATGTAAGATTGTTGGTACATTCAAACACATTATTCATGGAATTTCAGATTTTCAAGACTGAAAGAGATGAGACAGTAAGTTGAATGCTACAACCAAATGTGATTTGTTAGAAAATAAGAAAGAGAAGTTTTTTAAAAGTTCTTTAATGCTTTGGATTAAAAAAGCTTGCTCAATTCTATCCAAATTTCAAATTAAACAAACATCATCCTTTGTAGAGAGAAATAATACATGAATTTGAAAAGGCAAAGGCTATGCACTGGTTAATCTGAGAGGGGATCATTTGAATGACAAGTTCCAAATTTTCTTCATTGTTCCAATTTCACAAAGAATTAGATTTATTTACCTACAACTTTTTATATGAAATGTCTTTGAAAATCTTTGCCACACATGTTATAACTTCAAGTTGAACATGCCAGTTAGTGGAAACAAGCACACTTCAAATAGGATAATGTGCTAGATTGTTGGTTATATGGATAAACTAACAAGGGGAAGGAGAAAAACATATAAATGGACGGCTAAGAATGATAACTTTCAATGAAAAATTGTGTAATAATTCATAGCACAGACTCCTCACTGGCTGAAAGAGCAAATAGTGCACTTACCTGCACAGATCAGAAGAGAAGAGATATTTGACTGAAGATATGTCAATAAATGGAGGATACATTGTTCCATCTGGAGAAGACAGGATGTAGTTACCAGATTGTCAGTTGGTCCAAAACTACTTAAGTGGGTGTAACTGACACTAAAGAGGTGTTTGTTAGCTGGTATAGTAAAATTAGCCCTTTCACAGCTTTAGCTTATTGTTATGTTGTAGCAGCTGATCCTATGGTATTACAATTGCTATCACAAATAGGATCTCAAAAGACTACAACCAAGTTTTCTGAAACAAGTTTTGTTATAGTTAATATTGTTGCAATATTCTTCCAGTGAATACAATGGCACCATGAATAATCTTTTCATAGCAACATTTACAGAACTAGTATGAGATAACAAAGCTTGAACATTTGGGATAAACAGGTAAGTTAGATGGCAAGTACAGCTAAGGTAGACAGATGAAGAGGGTGCAAGACAGAAATGAGTTGACAAAAGAAAATGGGGAACATCTGGAAAAAGTTGGCTGACAGAATGCAGTAATGGAACACAAACACCATTGTCTGCCGTCATCGTACTGGAGACGGTGAATATTGTGCCTGTGTGGTTAAAGCTGATACAGAAATAAATTTTGTTACATAGAGTAAACTAATGATTGTGATTCAACAAGGACAGCAACACTGGTTTAATCTCAAACAGTGGTCTAAATTTTTCAGAGTTATTTGAACAACAAAGTTATTTGAAATGCGACCGTGGCAATCTAATTTGCATTCAAAATTAGTCTAGTTGGATGTCTTCACACATAATCACATTATATAAGACACTTTTATGACACCTTATACACAGTACATAGATATATTACACCTGTACCGGCTTGTGACCCCATATAAATTTGTAATGTTGAGTATTTCAAACAAATCATCTCAATTTCTGTCAGTATCAACCCATGCAACAGATTAATAATGACTAGAAGACACAAAGACAGCTTTACAGGTGTAAGAGACAATGTTCTTGAAAATAGTGAACGTCAGATTAACATACCTGTGCCGTTGATCATGTTAGCATCATCTTGTGTCCAGAAATCCAGATGTCTGATGATTTACACATAGGCATATAACTGTACTTGTGAGAAAACTATGGTAGTAACAGTGTTAAGACATCAACTCTATAACTAAGCTTAGCTCTTTTGTCCCATTATATTAAAAACAGCAATTGTTTTTTTTTTCTTGCGGGGGGGGGGGGGGGGGGGGAAGGGAAGGTGTTCACTGTTTAGCTGTTTGTCACACTATCCTATCAGTCAACTAACTTATCAGTTAATAAGTAAGGACAAACATGAGCTTCAATATTGACTTACTGTAGACCATCCCATGAGGCAATCTCTCCAAAATTGTAAATGCTATCTTCACCGGTGAAGATCTCATAGAGGCCATCATCTGTGCCATTTTTCTGGAAGGAACAGTTGTTGAGATTAATACAATATTTTTATTCAGCCTGTAACAACCAATGAAAAGTGATGAAATAGGCAGGCCACTTTTGTCTATGATATGCAGTCTTAGAGGGTTAAAGTTTCATGTTTCTACAATTAAAAACAAATCTAAATTAAAAAAAAACAAAACAAAAATCAATTTTTAAAGAAAACATAAATGCACAGTTCAGCGTGAGTTTTTCACTTTAGCAAAATAACTATATAATGTGAAAAAGGGCATAACTGTCACATTGAGAATAATAGTAATAAAAATTATAATGTATTGTACAACTTAACTTTTGATCCCTCTGGATAATTTTAAACTGGATTGAAAACAGGAAAGAAAGGAAAAACTATCACAAAGCCATACTTTGGGCTGAGTCTATCAGAAACCCCAGAAACAATGTTTAAAAAAACACACACACATTTGCTGACTTACAAACAACCCAAAGAAATCAGAGATGTTAAGCTTAACATGCATGTCCTGGGCAATCGTCTTGATGGCCTTGAGCAAACTGTCCTCATAGCCCCACAGTAATCCATGCACAGAAACATTCAGGAATGGGTGCTCCCCAGTGGCTTCCAGCAGAGCGTTGACAGCTTTCTTGAAGGATGGTTCTCCATTGCGCGTGAGAGATGTAATAGTCTGTATGAAGAAACATATATAATCTGTTGGATTATCAAGAGCAAAGCAAGCCAGCAGCTTGCCAATCAAGTGACATCTGGAAAGACAATCAGTCAACCAGTAAACCAGCTGTCCATCCATCCATCTGTCCATCCATCCATCCATCCATCCTTCCATCCATCCATCCATCCATCCATCCATCCATCCATCCATCCATCCATCAAGAAATTAATGAATTAATTAGTGTATCTCCGTTTGAACATAAAGATAACAGTACATTAGTTTGTGATTATGCAAAATGGATCTAAAAGAGAATCAATCTGCTCTTATACCCTCCCAAATACCCTTTCACACGAAGGTGTCATGCATGCATCTATAACAACAACAACAACAACAACAACAGCAACAACAACAACAATAACAACAACAACAACAACAACAACAACAACAACAACAACAACAACAACACACGTTTTTACCAGCAACGCCTGTCACACGGATGTGAGTCGCCGGTGTAATGATGGCATGTCCTTGAAGATATTCTCAATATTTTCTGGTTTTTGTTTTGGTTTGACCATACAGTCATTTTTCATGTTCTTCTTAGCCGAATCTCATAACCCCAGTGTCGGCAACATTTACTTTCTGTCTACCGAGGTTCAATAACACTCCTGGAAGATCCGCCTATGTCAACTGAATCCTTGTCAAATACCTTCTACCGCCTCTTCCCCTCCTCCCCCCCACCCGCCTTTTCTCCCTTACTCCGCCCCCCCCCCTTCCCCCTTCCGGACTTGACCCTTCAATTTCCAGGGAGACTTGGGTGAACGGACATGAAAGTGGCGGTGACCCGTAGTTCCCCGGATGTAGCTTCATTCTAGAGTTACCTCTCCTTGATTTCCCCACGGGTGACGTAAATCTTGTCGTTACTTCCGGTGTTCGGGGCGGCCATCTTGAGTGTATCCTGTCACGACTTGAGACTCTGAGCGGTCAAATTCCCACAACTTCCCATCACAAATACGAATACGAACATCTTGTATTCGAATTGAAAAAAAAAAAAAACTTAACAAATCAAGAAAAAAGCGCATTTACTCCATTTATGAAAAATGTTTTGCTGAATGATAAGATAAGACATTTGCCTTAAGATACTAATTAAATGTGATTATTAGAATGCGATGGGGATGTGAAAAAATGTGGTGCCTGTGGCCAAGTAGTTGGACATTTGGAGGGAGGATCAAAAGTTCGTGGTTCAAATCAGAACAGGTTCTAACATTTTATTCTTGGAGAAGACAATTTACACACATTTCTCGATTCGACACAGGGTAAAAAGGGTATCCGACCATAGTAAGTAGTGAATGTTATTGTTTAACTGATTAGGATTTGACTCCTAACAGGCGGCCCAGCAGCTTTTATGCTTTCCAGGAAGCCGAAAACGTCCGTGAATGCCTCTATTGGGTCTGTCAGGGTAATACCAGATTGTAAAAGGCTAAAACCTGTACCGCAAACAACGCTATGATTATAAATGATATCTGTAGTATTACTGATTTCCTTTTAGGTTCTGTTATCATTAAAATTTGAACAGGATCAATTTCTTTTTCAAGCCCTCTTGATTGGAACTGAAGCGCACAATGTTACATACATGTGTTATTTTAGGAGGTTTCAAAGATCTTTAGCCTGCCATAAAGCCATGTTAAAACCAGATAGCTCCGCCCGCGATGAAACAGTTTCCATTTCCAAAGAAATATCGGAGAGCCCCTTTCGCTCTTTCCTGAAAGTATATCATGTATTCCTTGCAAGGTGTTACCTCCTTTTTGAAACATAATTTCAAAGGCGCTGGTACTCGACAATCAGACTGATTCAAAGATCTGATAAACCAGTCCTTTGCCTAACTTAGCCTACAGTTATGGCATTTTCTTAGCCGTTCCAGAGAACTCGTATAGAACTGTATGGGTATAGATAAAAATTAACAGCTCACGTTCGCCTTAATAACAGTCAGAGATAGCTTCCTGTTTCTCAGACAGAAGCCATTCGAATGTAAAAATTCGATGATAGAATGACTTCATTCATAGCATATCTTCCACAGACCTGTAAAGAAAAGGTGTAATTCTCACGTTCTTGTTCACCGTAAATAATAGCACTGTTTCCGGTGTCACAGAAATTTAACACCCTGTCTGGTGTAAAACATTGGATGTATTTCAGTGATTTAACCGATAAAGCGCCTGGTAGAGATGTGTTACATAGCAAAAATGTTAATTTACTTTCTCAGGTTAACATAACTGTTTCCTAGGTCTCAGAAACTCGCCAGTCCGGTAAAAAGATCCGATAACAGGACGATTTCTTTATCAATATGGCTACCACACACATTAGCTGTTGTTGTTGTTGTTGTTTTGCAAGCTTTTTTTTTTTTTTTACTTTTAAAAGCTCTCAATGTTACAGCAGTGCTTCCTGCGTCTCAGACCGTGCTTAGAGCTAATGTTATGATGACCTAATTAAAAGTATTATGTTTTAATGAGCGGGTCGCTCATTTACTTATCTTGTAACATATAATTATCTTGACGTCAATTTTGTTGATGCTTTTATTTTTGTTGTTTACTGACACGAGTCTAACCTGTAAAGTTACCTGAAGCGATTAACGATTCAAAATATGCTAAACATTTTTTACAAGTTATTTACTCGATACACTATCGTTGATTAATTTTGTTTGATTACTTTATTATTATGATGGCTTATCAACACACTGGCATGAATTTATACTCTTTCCATATCATATAATGTCCATTCTATCGGCACCACAATCTGTCTGAGACTGTTTATAATAGTCCCGTCAAAGACAGGATTCTGTTATCTTAAGCTGGATTATTTATTTTTGTTTATTATATAAGGTATCCCGATTTTGATGCATAATATTACACTATTTATCACATTTGCAAAATAAATTAACAACAACAACAACAACAACCACAACCACAACAACAACAACAACAACAACAACAACAACAACAACAACAACAATGATGACTATTGAGCACAACGAGATACACTGTCGTCTTGATCGGAGCTTAAGAAAAGAAAAGAAAAGAAAAAGTAAGCATGGAAAATGAAAGAAAAAGAACGAAAGAGAGAAATGAAAATAAAAAAAAATGAAAGGAAGAAAGAATGAATGCAAGAAAAAACAAAAGAAAAAACGAAATAAAGACAGTGAGAGAGAGAGAGAGAGAGAGAAACAGAAAGAAAGGAATTAAGACATAAACAAAGAAAAAAAAAAAAAGAAAAGAAAAAATCGAAAGACGGGGAGAAAGAAAGAAAGGCATAAATACATAATATGTAAAAAGAAAAAGAAAGAAGAAAGAAAAAAAGAAAACCACATAGCCTTCATCAAGACATGTCGAACGCATTCACCGGAAATGGCTGATAAAGTCTACCGAATTATGCACTTAAAGATTCTCAAACCTTGAAGAAGAAATAAGGGTTAAAGTAAAGGCGGAGACTGGCCAGTTATCTCGGCTTGCTCGATTAGCACCAATTTGCCTCCATTAGGGCGATGTTGTCTCGCTGGTGCTCGCTCGAGCAAGAAATCTTCTTTATCTCTAGCAAAATTTATCACACGGCGAATTTTTCAGAATTTTCCGTTTTTCATATTTCAAACCACTGGACAAAAAGTGATATTTTTCTTCTCTACAATACCTGTTTGATATCTCATATATCAGCAAAGGGAAGTTATTTTGCAAAGGGTCAAAACAGCTCATTCCAATGGGAGATTGTTGTGCTCAGTCCTATTACTTCCCTTTATCAGGCAAAAGAGGGATTGAACAAGTAGTGTAAAGAGAGAGAGAGAGAGAGAAAAAATCACTTTTGTGACCCTTGCTTGAAACATACACCATGAAAAATTCCAGAAGAATTACGATGTTACGAGAAAGTTTGCTTCTTATTGTTATAATTCTATCAAATTTTTTGGCGACCAGTCTTTCGAATGACAGGAAGTAAAGGATTGTTTCCCTCTTTACACTGCTTACTAAACACCTCTTTTGTCTGGCAAAGGGAAGTAATAGGTTGTTCAAAATGATCTCCCCTTACACAAGTCCTTCTTTCGGGAGGGGCAAAAAAAAAAAAATCTGTGAAACGATCTCTTATTCAAAGTATGATTGAGTTTTCGGCAGGACAGACAGACCCGTTTGACGCTTCTCGAGGTTTAGAAACGTAATAAGACAAGCTGGCTTGTTTTGTAACAGATTTACTTATTTTCTTAGTATTATTGTCTCATTTGTACAAAATTCAGACTAAAAATAAACTGAAGTATGGTTTATTACTATTTGTCGCTCATTCTGAAACAATGATAATAATAATCATAGTAATAATAGTAATTATAATATACTAATAATAAATGCATAACAAATTTATGAATACACAAATAATGAATAAAGAAGTAAATAATAAAAAGAAAGAAAGAAAGAAAGAAAGAAATTGGTTAATAAATAAAAAAAAAAACTAATGGATAAATAAAGACGCCTGTCTGTCCATCCGTCCGTCCATCTGTCTCTCTGTCTGAGCTTTTTGTCTGTTTGTTCATCTGTCCGTCTGTTTTTCTGTCTATTTCCTCAGGAGAGAAATTCCATATTTCCTCAATACATCGGTCAAATGCCACCGTAACAATCCTGGGCAAGACAACTTAAAAAACGCTTAAAGGGTTAAGCCGCAAGCCACGAACACCTGCATACAGGTGGGGGAATGTGCTCAAACATGCCTGTGACTGCGTGCAACGGTGGCTGGCGGCTCAGGAGCTCACGGCCTCAGGAAACGGCTAGATATCTGTGTGAGTATTCGGGATTTATCGGACAGGCAAAAAACACGTTTAATCGTGGACCATATCGTGTGTCGCCGGTGAAATCAAAGACGGGTAGTTAGTTGGATGGACGTCGAAACCGGATTTCCGGATCCAAAACGGAAGGGTGGGTACGTGATGAATGATAATTATAGCGGTTAGATGGATGGATGGATGGATGGATGAATGAATGAAAGGATGGATAATGAGGATGATGGATGAATGAATGGGTGGGTGGATGAATGAATGAATGAATGAATCGATGAATGGATGAATTGGTGGGTGGATGGATGGATGGATGATGGATGGATGGATGGATGGATGGATGGATGGATGGATGGATGGATGGATGGATG
>JBCAUA010473459.1:0-32723 GCA_038406235.1 Peronia verruculata | reverse complement strand
GAGAGAAAGAGGCGCAAAAATAGGCCCAGATAGACCCCCGGGTCTAGCTGCACCAGTAGGCCCAAATAGCTGGCGCCAAATGAATTTGACATCAAATATTTCATGTAGAGTGGTGGTGATGCAATGGTATTGGTCAGAAAATGACACTTTTGTGCTGAAATTTTCACTTTGAGATTAAAGTCCTGTGATTCCTTGGGCTTTAAAATCCAGATTTCTCATGAAGTCCCTGTAGACATTGAATACATTTCATTTGGATTTTATTTAAATTAAGCACAGGTGGGTTTTTTTTTTTTTTCTCTTTTTAAATTTTGACTCTTTTTTTTTTTTTTTAATTATCTTTCTTTGGAGATTTATTTGCCATGTATGTAAAAGATGTATACCCTCTGTGTAAATACTCCAGCATGCTGCTGACTTTCCTGTCCTTGAAGGTATTTTGTGTGGCAAGATCTCAAGAGTTCTGATTTTAACATCAGTTTCAAATATATATGACCTGTCAAGTCTTTTCCTTCATATGTCAGCCAGCAGAGTTGTCATATCTTTGTAGAAGTTGTATGTCATCATGTATCTGCTCGGAGTTTGTGCCAGTCAGTTTTATTTGTTCATTTACTTATTTTTTTAGCCTGCATTTGGCATTTGCTATAAATTTTTATGATTTTAATTTCAAACATACATGTTATGATGCCTTTCATGTCCCCCCATCTTATTTGTATTTGATGTCAAACAATCTTCGTGAACCTATTGAATAGGAGATCGTTGTGCTCAGTCCTTTAACTTTCCTTTATCAGACAAGAGAGGGATTGAACAAGCAGCAGCAAGAGGAAAAAAATCACTTTTGCGCCCTGTGTTTGAAACATACACCACGAAAAATTCCCCCAAAATTATGATGTAAAGAGAATGTTGTCATCTTATTGTTATACTGTAATTTTATCTAATTTTGTTGCAAGCAGTCTTTAGAATGGCAAGCAGTAAAATGATTTTTTCCTCTTTACACTGCTTGCTCAACACATCTTTTGTCTGGCAGAGGGAAGTAAAAGTCTGGTAAAAATGATCTCCCTTTACACAAGTCCCTCTTTTGGGAGGGGCAGATAATCTGTGATACGCTCTCCATTAAAGATACACAGTGTGTTTTATAGTAAATTGCAATAAATCTTTTAATCCCTTGAATACCGGTATCATGAATGAAGTGATCCAAAAATGAGAATGTTTCTAAAAAATGATGTTGTCCACTGGGCCTTCATGGTTGAAGATTTTGCAGATTTTGCCATGCCTTTAGAGGAAAGATGGGGATTGATATACCAATCTTTTTTTCCACCCAAGGTCGAAAGAAATCCATCATTTTATTAGTATTAGATACCTTCGGCAATTTGTTTGTCCTTTTTGATCATGTAGTTTTGTTTTATGGGGATCAGCTCTTTTATATTAATTTCACAGAAAACAGGTTTGCTTATAATAACCAAAAGTTGTGGACACATAATGTTTGTGCGTAATATTTTCAAATGGATTGCAAGTTGAAGTCCATTTTGCACTGATGAAAACAAAGAACATCAATTTTGGAGATTGAATTGTGTTGAGTGTGAGATCTGTTTAATTTCTAACAGCTAGAAGAAGAATTTACACCTAGCAAGTAACCATGATTGCACAAACACTGTTGAGAGTTATTGTAAGATAAGACAAAGCATGAAAAAATACCTAAGTTTATCTCCATGTGTATACAGCCATATGGTTGTCCACATTCATGAAAACTGCAACTTCATAATCATTCATGCACATCACTCAGCCAGGACATTTCATGTCATATACTGCTTTGACATCAACATGCAGTATAGAACAATTACAAGTATGTGTAATTATAAGCAACTTTATGTATGTCCACATATATTCAGTGTGAGTGAGAGCTCAAGCTGTGGGCAGTTCTTGTCCAAAATATTTGGATTTTCCCTTGTTCTGGAAAAGTTTTTTTTTTTTTTTTATCTCACTAATTATTCATGATATTTCTCAGTATCTTAAAGATAGAGCTAAGTTTAGATTGAATTAGTCAGTGGTTTATTTTTACTGCTCATCTGAAAAACTTCGAATTGCTTTTGTCTATAGACACTCTCCAGGAGAGAACTGTCGATATCAAATTCCTCAACCATTTCCTTTACAATTATCAGTTTTTCTTAAGGTGCCTTCCTTCCATAGCAGATCTATCTCTTGTAGTAAGAAATGTCATCAGATCTTTTTCAAAATTCTTTGAAGTTTTGTACAAAACATTTCAGATTCTGCACTGGGGGATTACTTAACTTGTGCCGTGCAATGTACTGTGAAATCTCCAACAATTGATGCCATAATGGACAAACAGTTCACACAAGCTGTTGTATTCCCTCAGTGATAATATAATGTATGTGAAGAAATGTCAGCAAACTGGCACCATAGTTCTTCAATCTTTTTTTGCAGAATCTGTTTCATTTTTGTTGCAGTAAAGTTACCATAGTAATATAGAATGTGATCAAAATGTCAAAAATCTCTTGTGCTGATAACAGAGTTTTCACCCAACTTGCTGCATTCCTATTAAACCACTTAACGTGACTAAACAAATCAGAAATGTTTTACACCATTTCACAGCATCAGGCAATGTTCACATTGTCAAGGCAGGACAGCATATGAGGAAAACACCAGAAAATTTCATTGTTTGTTGTCTGAGTTTTTCACACCAGTCCAAGGGACATAACTTTGGTGATTTTGCAGGGAAGTTAACCTAATTTCTCTGTTATTGATTGTTTCAATCTACCATTCTCTAGGAAGGAGAGATGGAAGAAGTACTGAGAGCTCTAGATGAAGAAAACAACCGGCTGGCATCAGCATCTCGTAGATCTAATTGGTCTGACTCGGTGAGACCATTGTATACTCTAGTGTCCATAGAACTGACAATCTTTGTTATGTTTTTATATCATCAAACATTATTTTTCATTAGTATTAATTCAGTTGTTTTCATAAATATAGTTTTGACTAGAAAAACAACAGCAGGTTTATAAAAATGTTTCAAATGAAGAACCTTTTTTCACAAAACTGCATGCTTGTTAGACTTGAAAGTGCTTTTAAATTTAAGAATCCTTAATCACAAAACTGCATGATTGCTAGATTTGAGAATCTGTGTTCACAAAACTGCATCAGTGTTGATATATCTGAGAATTCTTGTTCACAGAGGTGCATGATTGTTTATCCTGGGAATCTTCATTCACAGAGTTCCATAGATACTGAATTTAAGATGCCTGTTTATAAAGCTGTATGACTGTTACATTCTTGAAAATTCTCACTCACAAAGCTGCGTGCTGTTGTTTCATTCAGGATTGGTGTTTGCAAGCTGCACATTTGTGATATTTAATAGTTCTTGTTCACAAAGCTGCATGATTGTTCGATTTGAGTATCTTTGTTCTCAAAAGTGCATGAGAAATTTCAAGAGCTTTTGTTCTCCTAACTGTATGTCTGTTAAGTTTCAGAAATTTTTTTCACAAAGTTGTATATTTGATTATTTAATCACAAAGCTGCTTATTTACTGACACTTGAACTGTTATATTATGGCCGTTCTTCCACCATTCAGACTGAGTTGTCAGATGAGAGATTCAAGGACGAGGAACCAGTGATCAAGAAAGCCCCACGGGCAAAGACATTTATCAACTTTGTATCTGCCAAACAGCGAGTTATGGACCACACAGCAGCTGGGAAGGCTCGGAAAAGGTGAGTGTATGGCTGTGTTAATATGACACTCAGCATAACAACACAATATCATCTTGATATCAAAATTAATGACAATAGCAAAAATGACATGAATCATAATTATCAAATAAAGCATAATATTGTAGTTTTCTTGCAAATGGAGCCCATTTTTTGTTATTACTCTGACAAAAAGCCAGTTTAGGTTGTAAAGAATTGATGTCTCTGATTTTTATTCTTATATTTGTAGATTTTACTCTACATTTTGTGTCTATCTATGTGTTAAGAAATCCCGTGACCTGTTTAGTTTTTATCTAGACTCTCAGTGTTTGTGTCAGATGGTAATTCTAATGTAAATTTCTATGATATAGGGATGTGTCCAATACCACTGGAACACACAAAAAAGGTGAAGAAAGGGATGAAATTATACCTTTTTTTTTTTCTTTTAAGACTTGCATTTTGAGGGAACCTTTTCCTGTAAGGCTCCATTTTTGTACTTTGTTTTTTTTAAGCACTTGCATATTTAAGGACTTTTTGCCATGAAGTTTAATTCTTAGATATCTTTTGAAAATCTGTTCTTGGTGCTATTCATGGAGAACAAGGGTAAATGGCTGAAAATAATTCACAGTTTGTACAAGAGAAATTTACTGTCTGACCCTCAGATTTGAAGACTTATCCAAGCTCATAGAGCTTGATGTGGCCAAATTTGACATGTTTGACCTTCCGCCGGTCAAGGAATATGAGCTGTATATACGTAACTTTGGCCGCTCAGACACCAAGCAGGCATACGTCCAGACTAGGGATGATGACATCGACAGAGATGTACAGACGGAGGAAATTGAGAGCCTCAGCAAATGGACGCAGCATCCGCCCGAGGATGACACGGCTGTCGGAGGTAAGGGGAGATATGACTACAATAAGTGGAGGAAAAAGATATACAGTGGCTGTCCAACTGTCGCACAGTCAGGCGAAATCAGGTTGAATGTCAAGCAGAACTTCATGTAGAAAACTGGTGTAAGCTGACCCTGGGGTGATGGGAGTTAAGTCTGAGTGTAAATATTTTGTCCCAGGAGTGTTGTACTTGAATAATGCTGGTTCCAAAGTCAGGTGCACCTAATTTTCTTTCCACTGTCGCCAACAACTCTGTCTCTAAAAAAAAATAAATTGATGTCAGAATCATTTCACTCAGTCGTACAACAAGAAATTCAGTGCATTTTTTCATTCCCAGGACTCCATTTAGTCTAACAGTCTTTAACCTGACTGTAGACCTTTGCTCATTACCATAATTTGAATATTAAATTTACTGCTGAGCCTCTGGATTCTCACTAAATAAAATCATGATTATCAGATCATAGAGTCAGAACGATTTTTTTCTATGTACTTTTTTCAGAGTTACATTAGTTAATCTAGTAGCCTTGATGATCTCAAAGGCCAATACTGGCACCTGTGGGAATCCAACTGTTAACTCATGTTAACTGGTTCCAGAGATGAAACTTTTGTTTCTCCAGCATTGCTCATAGAGGTCATGGTAACATAGGCCATTTCTTTGGGCTAACTTTGCAACAACTAATTCTTTTATACCGTCTTTGAGTAACCAATGAATACTGTGGAAACAGGTAAGACTGGGATGAGAGTTATTTTGCCATGCTTGATTAGGAAATTTAACAGCACTTGTTTAGAGCTCCGAGTATTGGGCAACTAGTTTGTTAGGCCAGCATTGACATGGCTTGTTATAAAACCATCCTCTAGCAACATGGACACAGGAAGAAAGTAATTAACACTCTAGAGCCCATCCAATGTTGCAGGTATATGATCATAGAGAGATATTGAGTGTCATTCACAGTATTATTTTTACTTCCTTAATTAACCATATTTTTGAGACCAATTTCAACATTTATACTCTCCTTTTGCTGCCATAAGTGGTTCTAATATATTACATATCATACTGAGTACAAGCGAGACAGATCCAAATTTGACAGCATTTTCTGTTTTTTTCTAGATCTCATAGGGTTGAGGATGGTATGATTGTGATTTTCTTGTTCTTCTTGAAGGAATTTAATAGCAATTAGTTAGAGCTTCTGACAAATCTGTGGGTATTTTCAAGTATAAACAAAAAATTTGAAGACCCTTTGTTTCAAAGTAAAGTTGCTTTGCTGGACAAAAAAAAAAAAACAACAAAAAACAAAAATTCGTAGGATAAATTATCATATTTGAAGATATGAAAGAGCAGAAAAAAAGTGTAATGTATATCAAATTTAATGATGATATTTTAAAAGTAAACTGCAAAATTTCACTGGGTGATTAGTTTCTCAGGGCTTACCCACACATTAAGTCATAGACTGCAATGTTAGTAACTGTAAACAATAATTTCTAACCTCAAATATCCCCCAGGTGAGGGCATCAATGTGCAAAAGTCTGATGTGACCCTGGAATCGGCAAAAACCGCTGACCCGGTCCGGTTGAATCAGTTTCTTGAGCGAGTTGGTCAGGTAAGAAATGTACAGTCTAACACAAAATCAGATCTTCTCTGCGGTCCTTAACCCTATCTTTAGTCAACAAAGTGCCTCCTGGCAAGTTGTGCACCAGTACTTTCCATCCACTGCTGTTGTGGGCCAGGGCCTGGATTTCGGCCAATGTTATTTTGGTTTATGCCTGAATGTTGTTTTTCCATCTCTTTTTCTGTTGAGCTCTTATTTGCGTTTTTGTATGCAGTAGGTGGTGCCAGTCCGAAGTGAATTCATCTTAACAGGTAACTTCTGCATATACAAAAAATTAATGAGAGTAAATTGTTTTCAGTGTCTTGGTGTGTCGAGTATATTGAAATGACATTGTATGACATTTATCTATCTTTAATATTTGACCAAGAATATAATACTATTGTCTGAATATTTCCTTTGTTGTTTGCATATGTTATAGTGTAGGTGTAAACTCAGATTTCAAGGCAAGATGGGATAAACTGATATTGTAGTTATAAATGAATGGTGTTCATGCACAAATTTTGTTCACCAAAGCAAACATAGCATCTTTGATTAACAAGTCATACTTTAGTGAAGTTTTGGGTGATAAAATGTGCTTTTTGCCTGACTTTGCGGATCATTTGTTGTTTTCACAGTACATGTTTGCACTTTTGGATGAAGAGTCCAAAAGTGTGGCTGATGGAGAGCGGAAGAGAGACAGTACGCCCACCGCCAGCTTCAGCGAGAGAGCCTCTCATCTCGGCATGCCCAACTTTTTGAAAGGTTGGTATCTAGAAGTTTCCAGCTGTACGGAAACAGCGATACACACCTTGTTCTGACAAGTTTGAAGAGCATTAATCAAATTCTATACCACAGTGAAAACATTCTATGCAGTATGAGACATGAGATTCACTGAAAATGTGGAGATGTTTGCTAAACGTAGTAAACTTCATGCTAGTGGAAATACAAGGAGAGAACATAGTAATCGCATGCCTCGATGGAAAGAGTTGTTTGCAATAGGTGTGTACTTTAATTGTGCTAAAAAATTCAGCTACACACAACTTACAAAACTAGTCAAATTAGCAGATATATTTGTAAAATTTAGAAAGCTCTTGATATCACAACTGTGATAATTAGAAGCCACCACTAGTGTTAGACAGCATTGCTCTGCCATTCTGCCATAATGTCCAGTTTTGAACAATGAGGTTGAGCAGATGTGACGTAAAAAGTGATAGCAGTTTCCCAGATTTCTAAACAAAAATTTAGCTCATGTGTGATAGATAAATGAAAATTAATAATCTCTTCCTCATTACAAGTGAAATCAGTCTGAATCAGCTTTCTATCTGGTAATTTTCAAAGTGTTCCATACTGACTGCAGATCTCAGCTTTTACAGTTATAGTTTTTCAATATATGATATTCAGATTAGACAAGCTGTAGACCTCAACGACAAAACCAACAAAATGTTATTCATTTTTAATCTCTGTCATTTAATGGACTTATTGACAATTTTCAACAAAATATAACATCCTCCCAAGAAATGAAATCTGTGGAACAAACAACCACAAATCTGTCTTTGTTTTCTCCAGGTCGCAGTGTCCTCTCCTTGTCTTTCTGTCATTCCGAGCCAAATTACCTTCTGTCCGTCCATTCATCCGTGCACGGTGAATATGAGGTAAGAGGACAAATAAGAGATAATTTTATTCTTTCTTTTGAGTAATCATTATAGAAAGTTTTGAACTCTTTTTATGCCTATCCTCTTTACTCAGTCAGGGTGGAAATAACTCAGTTTTTCCTAAATAGGGGCCATTTAGAGCAGTTTTTATATTTAATATTGAGAAATTCTGTTTATCCAACTTTTCGTTCATACATGTGACGAATTTGTGACAAATACTTCATTTCAAAGCTCCAGCTTTTTTAAGGATTGTCATATGTCTGTTTTAACCAAAATCTTCACTTTAATAAAGGGAAAATCACAATGATTGTCTGGGCATTAGCAGCTTTGAATTATCTTGGAATCTTGTGTCAGAGAGTTATCTTACCATCTACAAGGCAAACTTTCATTGCTTTAATATAAATCATTTTAACCTCTAGAAGCTGCCAAGTCAAAGCGTAGTTGAAGCTATTTTGATAATTTGAAAGTTAAAAAAAAAAAAAAGCAAAGCAAAGTGAGTTTGTGCAGTGTCAGTGACATAATGACAAATGGACCTATCAAGGAAGTCAGCACTGTTCACGTTTTGTTTTCTCATAAATACCAAATTCAGAACAGCTAGTCCAATTTTCCAGACATTGTTTGGGTTAAAACTATTCCTCACTGCCATTTGCTATCTGTTTTAGACAACAGTTATGCAAACCTGTTTTATCACGAAATGAGTAGAAATAGCCCCTGTTGTGTAAATTTTAAAATCTGACTGACAGAAAAACCAAAAAATCTAAGCTGTTGTACGTGGGGAGTATTTTCCTGCACAATACAGGATATGATTAAAGTAGAGATGGCTATTCGCCAGCCCCCCAAAAATCAAGGAGTGCTATACATGTAAAGGTGAAGTTGCTGAGCTGAACACACACAGTGAGGAAAAGAGACAAGAATTGAATTATTCTACTATCATGTTACATCCCATATAAATACCTAACAACATTGTGATTTTTATCATTGTACTGCGACACGTAAATCTGTGAAATAGTTTTTCTTTCGAGAAGAAAAAAATATTGAAATGCTGTGTATGGGGACAGCAAATGGGGATGACAAATTCTTCTGATTGCCTTGCATTCAAAAACATATAGCCTATAGACATTTGAACTATAAGTTAAACTTTACACTTGTGAACTGGAGATGCCATGTTACATGGGCTTTTTACATATCATTATATTCATACATTGTTTCCACCTGTTAGATCTAAAAGCATATCATCTGTGGTAGTTCAATCTTGCAATAACAAATAGAGGATCATTTATTGTGATATCTGCTTGAACATGAACATTTATATTGACAAAGATATTGTGAAGAAATCTTGCACAATTAATTCTATCTTGTATATTTGCATGGACTGCTCAAACAGGTCACCACACAATGTGCATGCATGCATGGCTTGTAATCATGCCTTTCCAGGTGTGACCTGGTGTACCCTATCAGTTTTTCATTCACATATTACACTCTCATTGATATGGTTCAGGATGTTGTGAAACTCTTCCTGCATCAGCCTCAGATTGATCAGTAATGCCTGACTGGTTCCATCTAGTAATCCCTCCACTCTTCCTATCCATCATCCACCCATTTGCCCATCCTTCCATCTATCCATCTGTCCATCCATATATCCATTCATCCACCTGTTCATCTGTCTTCCATCAATCCATTCATCCTTTTATCTATCCATCCATCCATCTTTCTATCCATCCATCCATCCATCCATCCATAAAAATCTGTTATGACTTCCTGAATGTCCAGCGAGCAGTAGACATGACCACTGACCGTCCGCCTAGCCCAGTGGAAGGAGTGCGTAAATACCCTAGTACAAGTGTTGATGTAGCAAATGTAGCCTAACATAGCACATATCCTAGCTAGTCTCTTTGTTTAGGTATTAGTTATAACCTGTTTATAACCTATTGTAGTTTATATGTCTCTTTCATTTAATGGACCTATTGACCATTTTATTTGGCTAGAATCTTTCTATGTTTATTATGCTGTCTGTTTGATTATTTATGTTAGAATTATTGAAAGCCAGCCATTCATTTTGCTTCTCACCTGTTTATCTTCTACAAATTAAGTGGCATCTCTGTTCTCTAAGAGTCATAGATCATCCCAAGTCGAGAGATTTTGTTTGTGGAATTACATGGTTAACTTATTCATTTCTTTCTTATTTACTTGTCTCATAATGTGTTTTTCTTTCATAAAATCTGTTTAGTCATTATTTCCCTTCGTAAAAAAAAAATGTATTTACAAGAAAAAAGTGTGTACACCAATACGTTGATATGGCTTGCATTATGCAAAATATAGTAACTCAGATTGTTGCGAGTTTCTTATGGTTATCTTGAAAATGAATTGTGTCTGAAGGTAAAGGATCAAACACTTTTAATGAAGTAGGGATCAGATATGGGTACGACTGAACATTTAGGATTTTGGTGTGGTCCTGAAACTCAACGGCTGATGACAAAGCTACCATAGAAAGTCAGTTCTTGTTTTCCATCTTCAATTTTCATGTAACACATACATATAGCAAAAAGCGCTGTGACACTGAACAAAATCCTGCCATTCTATTTCCACTTTTAATGACAGATTAATATTAATATTTCAGCTATAAGATTCTCACATACTTGCATATTGTAGTTTTATTAGCTAATTTTCAATAACCTGCCACAGCATTGCCTGTGCCCGTGTCAGGACGAAGCCCTCAGACCACATACATCCACTCAGCAGATACTCTTACCATTCATTCCAGAAAATAACTGCTCTCTAAGCTTCCGTTGTCGTAATTAACTCACGTTGATCAGCTTTCTGCACAGGCGGCCTAACTTGCTGATTCTTTGATAAGGTGTTTTAGGTTGCATTTATTTTCTTGGTCTGCTCTTTCATTTCAAAAAGTTACTTTCTGTCCTTCAAGTAGTATCCACACATCTTCTGCTGTTATATACTCAAGTTTTACAGCTTCTTATACCAACCATCATGCTGATAATTTGACAGGTTATTTTTTACATTTTATTTTTTTTGGTTTCACTGACCGCAGCTTCTTCCTCATCTTCCTCATATTTCCGGACCTTTGCCTGTTTCTGTTGGCATTGCAATGTTGAATAGCAAAGTTTTTCACAGAGCTCACAGAATTATGGGAATTAAACATATTTTTATTTTTTTCTGTCCATGTTTGTGAAATACTGTGATCTTTTCCTAAGAGTCTGGTCCACCTGAGAAACTGTCTCTGCTGTGAAATGGATTTTTAAAAAAATAATTTACCCCTCTAAGAACCCTCTCCGAAATTAAAAATCCGTTTAAGAGCCCGGTGTCAGGCCAAGACACACGAGTACTTGTGGTGTAATTTCGTATCATATTGTCCACTTGAGAGAAACGCGCAGTGCTAGATGTGCAGTAAAATGGGGACAGGGGTGGAGAGAACAGATAGACAAAGGTGGGGATGTGATGGGATGTATGACTGCATCATCGGGCCACGTTGTTGGCTAACCTGTAAGCATTTCTTTGTTTGACAACACGTGGAGCAGCGCTTGTGAACTGTGGATTAGGAGTAAGTTTAGCCTCCTGACTAGACAGTTGTTTTGCTACACTGGTCGGTGTGTAAACACTTGAGTCACTCATATAATTATCTGTGGGGCAGCATAGCAGCATCATGTTTTCAGCTAAGATACCACTGTGGGTTTAACAAAGTATAAGTTAGGTCCTGGGCCATGCCTGTGATATGCTTTTTTATCACTATTAGATTTCCTCTCCAGGAAATCTGTGATCTGTTCTATTTCTCCATGTGGATTTTGTCCAGGGACTCTCCTACATGCCCATTGTATACAACTCAGCAAACCTGTCTACCATCTTTCTTTGTTTACTTTTCTTGTAATATTAAGGTTCTATCTAATTCTTTTATGCTTGACATCGCCATGCAATGTTATTGTGAGTGTACTTTAAGAGTATTCGTCCTTTGATGTTATGGAATGCATACATATAGATCTTCATTTCTAGCAGCACATTTTTTGGAGAGTGAATTGAACTGCACTTGATAGTTTGAAGTTTTCAGTGAGATTGAACTTCACTAAACATTTGATTGCTACAGTGTGATGGGGCAGGAATGTAGTTAAAAGTTCTGTTAGCTCAGGACAAGAATTTATAGAGTTTCAGAATGCACCAAAAAGGTTGGAATGTTCATTTTTCTTAGAGGACATATCACACAGTGTGATGGCAGTTAGACTAACAAAGAGACTGTTCCACACTGTTTTGAGTGAAGTATATATGAGAAGTAAGGAAAGGTGAGCTATTGGGCTGTAAATGAACCATTCCATACAAGGACACAGTGGACATTGAGGCAGAAGTGAAGCAACTGTCTTGTGTTCTGTCATCCACACCCACAAATTAATGCTTCAGCTATTATCAGATTAACAATAGAAATTACAAGGGACAGATTTGCTCACAAACTTTATGAGTAATGTACAAAATGTACAATACTGTAGCAGCTTCTTGTCTCATATTGTCGTCTGAACCTGTACACGATCATTTCTTGGATATAAAAAATTATAGAAACACGAGCTCTCCAGCATTTTTTTCCCCAATATGTTGAAGCTCTAACGTCTAGGAGTATGCTCTGTTGGCTTTTAAAAATCAAAATCTTTTCTAGATTTCTTAGAGAATAACAGATGGCCAAGGGCTTGGCTAGGGACAAGTAAAATAAAGTGGATGTTGAGTCAGAATTCCTCTGCAATTTTGTGAAATCTGTGTTTGCTTTCAAGAAAATTGTTGATTTTATTAATGTTTGTACATTTGTTGAATGCTTTGTTTCGCTTTGTATCTTTTTATCTGCTTCATCATTTTGCTCACAAAAATGTTTGGTATATTATAATTATTATTATTACATTTGCATCAGAGAAACTGATAAGCCCTTTGACTTAAAGGTTATTTGTGCATCAAATTATTCAATAGATGCATTTCACCAGCTCTTTTCATTTATTAAGTTTTTAAAGAATGTATTTGATATGTGTAGATGGAGGTTTACATTGGCTAGGCATCAAGTTTATATATATCACAGAAATCTAAATCTCATGGACAGAAAAATTTCAATGTCTTGTCAAGACCTAAAAATATCAGTTAAATTTATAGGAAATGCTGTTGTTCCCATAGTGATTTTTATTTATGTTCAAGAAATGACATCTCAGACATGGATAACAATTGTAAGTTTTACTGTATATTGTAAGCTGTTTGGAAGTCATTCATATGGAAAAGTATAAGTTACGAATTGGGCTCTTCACACCTGTCAGGTTAGAGAAAGTCCATACAGACCTTCAGTGAGCAATATTCAAAATGATCATACAGGCCATTTTGGTGGCTGCAGAATTGATAATAAAAGAGGAAGTGGAAAAGAATATTTTTTTTTTAGTTTCAAGAAATCTTAGAATGCTTTGATTCGTATTTCATTTCGCAAATTTTGACAGTTCAGCCATCATATCATGTTTATATGTCAGTCAGATAAAATATTAGCCAAATCTTTAGTACATCATTCTCAAATGTTGAAGAAATAGCTTGCAAACTCTGCCACAGTCTTTGGACATGTGAATGCAGTTTTGTACAACACAGATATTTCTGGTTTTTGTATTGAAATATGAAGCTTTGTGACGTCAGTGAAGTATCTCCATGAGTGGTTGCAAGAATCATAACCAGTTTTTCTATATCTGCTTCTGTTTTTGATGTGATCATTTGGTATAATTATAAACCTTTCTCCACAATATGTTGTTGTTATTGTTTTTGCTGTGCCAGATCATATATATGTTGGAATACATTTTCTCACCTCAGCCAAGTATTGTGTGATAGTTCGTTGCACATGAAACAAGAACAGTACTTTATCTTTAATTGATATGAATGATGAACAAAATATCATCCTTGTGTATAAATTTACCATTTTTTATTATTTTGTCCATCAGGAGACAGTGACCCCATTACAAGCTCTGTCCATTATTTGTGTGTGGAATCTCTCTCAGACTGCGTATCCCTACAGGTGAGATCAAGGAATAGTTATGTAACACAACAGTTCGTACTTTTGCTTCATTATGGTCTGTGTTCCACAGGGTGTCCCAGAACTGTCCTCGGAGTACTACAAGAATCTGCTGTTTAACATATGGTTTTGAATAATAAATCCTCTTTTAAAATCAACAAATAGTGTTGTAGTGTCATTTAAAGAGTCCATACGTTATCCATTGACACATTTAAGCACTGATCTTCTTTCTGTCAGTGAACAAAGTATTTATCATCATTTAAATAAGCAAATACACGATCTGTTTATGCTTTTGGTATTGATCTCCATTTGAAGTCAATAAACTATGCTTTTATTATCAGTTTAAGAACATTATTTTTTTAGGACCATATATATGTATATCATAAAATAAATATTTTCATGCATGATGGTTAAAGAATTTCTTGGCTAATAATGAAAAAATGGGTCAGTGGATTAGACTGTTGATGTTTACTATCAGTGAACCCTTATGGCAGGTCATGGAGTTTCAGTTTTTGGTTCTGAAAGACAGAATTAAACTGAATGAGAAAATGAATCAATGAATAAGAGAGAAAATGAATGAATGAATGAGACATATTGAATGAATGGATGAATAAATGAATGTGGAGGCATGAATGAATGAATAAATGAATGAGTGAGAGATGTTACATATTGAGAACATCTGTCTGTCTATCTCTCTGTCTCAGGATCTGCGGCAGTCAGATGCAGGTGACCTGTGGCTGTTTCAGTCCCACAAAAGCCTCGCTGGTCTTTGGCGGAATGGTAGGTTTCCTCCCCTTCTCTTGTTGTTTGCTGTCATTCACATCATATGCTAGCTTTTGGGTCACATGACGTATAATTTATATCAGTTCGGTCATATAGTATTGAATTTCATGCTGTTTTAGCCATATTGTGCTATAATTCATGTTAATCAGAGGCATGTTACATATACATGTACTTCATATTCTGTTGGTCATATGTCACGGTACGTCATTGTCAGATATGAGTCACACAGCATTGCACTTCATGCACATTAGAGTTGCATTTTTTATAATTCATGTTTTTTTTCCAATCACATCCCATGATAAATAATGTCACAGTGAAATTAATATTACATTAGTAATTGCATATATGTATTGTTATTCATGTTAAAATGGTCATTTTGCATTAAAAATTCATGGCACGATAAAATCACATTACATTATGATTCACATCATCTTAGCTACTTCACCATAGGAGTACACATGTCATCATCGGAGCATGTCTTGTTCAATAACAATAACTGTTTTGCCTGTTTGCAAGAATTCATGCAATTTGTTTTTTTTTACAGCTAGAATTTGAGATGTTAACTTGTCTATGCTACTTAATCTTTTTTTTTTTTAATAATCTATCCACTCTGTCATATCCGTAAGCTGCCTCTTTATTCATTGTCCCAGAAAAATACTAACTACGTGTAAAATGCACATCAAAATATGTCCAAAAGTCTAGTTTCTTAGATACCAGAAACATAGGGCATACAATCAAAAGCTCTAGTTTTTCAAACTTGAATTTGATCATGAAGTACTGTTTGCAGTTCTACTTTTTGTTTGTTCAAAAGCTTTGTGATTGTCTTCCAAGAAGTAATGTCCAGTGCCAAGTATGCTAGGGGTATTATCATTTGAAACTTTCCTGACTTCTATTTTCTCCTCTTAACTGTCTTTCTCCATGTCCAACAATAGCAAGATGGGTCAGTTGCATTGTGGGATCTCCGAGAGTCTGGATCGCAACACAGGACGATGGAGATGGACGGGGAAGAACATCTAATACGCTTTCCAACGTATAATACAGGTAGGTGGCTTGTATGTACCACAATGATTTTATCCACAAGAAGTGGTGGGAACTCAAGAGACAAGGATAAATTGAGCTTGTGAGAGTGAGTGATAGATGAGGAAATGAGTGAGAGAGAGAGAGAAAGAGAAAAGTGAATTAAAGAATGGGCAGAAATTTCTTTAGTGGAGGAAATTTGTTAAACAACAACTAACATAAACATTTTTCAAATAATTTAAATTTCACTGTGAAAATGAAAAACATTGCAACGTAACTGAGTTGCTGTCTACTGCCTGACTGTATCTCTCATTTTTCACCTCATTTTACCTTATCTTACCTTAACTTACTCACCTTTTGAATTAAGGTGCTTTTGACCAAATTCACCATACCTGTCTTATTTTGTCCTGCCTTTTCTAAGTTACCATGAGTTATCCTATTTTGCCTTACCTTAATTTAACCTTATCTTACCACTTTATCTTTGGTTTATATCTTATTAGAACTTACCATCTGCATTGTATCTTATTTAATTTTACCGTGTGTCAAGCCACATAAGATCATCATCATATAATTTGTTTTTAACATACCTCTTAATTTTTCTTAACCTTTAAGTTACGTTACATTTTTTTTCAACCTACTGTACTTTCTGTCAACCAGCTTTTGTCTCATCATGTCACTGTACATTACTTAACATGATCTACACATATCCTAATTTTACCTTATTTTCCCTGATGTTATCTCAGCTGGAGTGATTGAGCCAGAGAATCACCACAGTCCTGTTGTTACTATCATCCCTGTGTACTCCAACATAGTCGGGTAAGAATATGGATGGATGGGGGATGAATTGCTGGATGGGTGGATGGATGGATGGATGGATGGGTGGATGGATGGATGGATAGTGGGTGGATGGATGGGTGGGTGGGTGGATCGATTAATGGACGGAGGAGTAGATGGATGGATAGACGGATGGATAGATGGATGGACAGATGGACAAATGGATTTATGAAGGATGGCAGGGATGGATAGATGTTCAGAAGGAAGAGAGGATGAAGAAAAGAAGACATATATAATGATCAGGTTTATTAATTTAATCAGATAATAAAAAAAAAATGTCAATAAATGGAATTACAAGTGGAGGAATATCGTCTGAAGTTCAAGGTCTCTTTTAGTTATGAAGTTTATCACCTGCATGTTTATTTATTTTTTTTTTCATTCACTGCTATTGCACTCATCACAGCAAAGAAACAGATTATCCTAGATGTTTCAGCAGCTTCTTGATTGGTCTTGGGTTTTCTTCTTTTCTTGTCTTTTACTTTACATGATTTATTCTATTTATTTCCTTTGGTATTTCTTACAAAATAGGTTTTCATATCGGATCTGAGGAAAATTTGGTCTCATGTTTTTTCTTTCATTTCTATCATCAGGTCTCTGAAAGATGAGGATGCTGCTGGTAGGCTTTAGCTTTTTTATTTTTAAATATATTTCTTTGTGACACAAAAAGACAACCCATAAATGGCTATACATTTGGATAAGAAAGCTTTTGAAAGCAGTTTTGTGGAAATTTAAACCCTTGAAAGTTAAAGGGTGGATCTGGCCATAGATTCACTTATTTTATATTCTTTACACCAGATATTCTCTTTGAAACAGCACACAGTACATGGTATTTATGTCATACATCATCTTAATATTTTCTTAAGAGACTCCATAAGAACTCAGATTTATAAGTTTTTATACTAAGGCTATACACTAGAATTAATACTTTTTGTAGGACTTCAATGCCAACAGTAAATGTCTAGAACAGGACTACTAACTTGTCCTCAAGATAACATGGAATGGGCCATCAAATATTGATAACTTGTGTGTACTTTGGAAAGAGTTAAGGCATTTAATGACTTCCCTTAATCACTCATATTGATATCACTGTACAAACCCTGACACACCCCCAGGCAGTTTTGTATTGACACAGACAGGCTAAATTGTTTGTTTGTTTGTTTTTCTGAAGCTGTTTTAAATACTTTGGCCAGGGAAAGTAGTGATGTCAACAGTGTTGATGTTTTCATGTGTTCTTGTTTTCTTTCCCACAGAATCCAGCTCAGGTCTGTCCTTCCAGCTGGCATCTGTAGAAGAAAAAGCTATGGTTAATTTATGGGTATGTACCAGTCTGATTGATTTCTCTAGTCATTGATCTTGTTTTTTTGTTTTTTTTGTTTGCTTTCTCTCTTTTGTATTTGCTTGTTTGCTGTTTTCTTTTTATCTTTCTTTATCTCTCTGTTTCTTTCCCATCTTCTGATGTTTTTGTTTTCCTCTCTGTTCCTCTTCTCTGTGCCCGGGGTATATAAGTAGGTTCTCTGCTCCCACCTGCAGGTGGTGTAAGCCTGCCATCAGTGGGGTGTCTTCCATGGAGTGTCATCCTCGACATGCCAAGGGAGACATCTCTCACCCTTTCGCCTTGCTCCTGCTTTCTGTCCTCTCTTCTTCTTGACGTGTAAAAGTATCTTACCGTGTTTGACACAATATAGCCGTAATCGTGTTGATGTGTCGTTAAGCCCCAACACAACACAACACACAGCTCGGTGATATGAGTGAAAGGATTATTTCTATAACGTTTTGGAATGATCTCTGTTGCATGAAAAAAAATGTTTATATGTCCCTAAGCAATTAAGCTGTTTTGCCTTCTTTCCATCTTCTCATTCTCTTTCCTTGCTGTCTGTATAATTTACATAAAAATACTTTACCTGTGCAGAATTCTGACGATATGTCTTGGATTTATCCAATCTATCCAGGTGGTCGCAGAGATTGCAGTTCCTGATCCAGCAGGGTCAGAAAATGACCTTGGCCTTTCACCTGGTGGAAGGATCAAACTGCTGCGAAGTTCCTCTATTGCCCTACATAATCCAAATAAGTGAGTCATCTTACGCTGACGCAAATCCAAACTGTGCCTTTCTCTATGAGATAAATTTCAGCCAAAGGCCCATCCATATATTTAGTGAAAGCTACCAGCTGAATTAACAACATTTACAACACATTATGGTCAGCGTTATGCAAATCCCAGAATCTTGTGACACCAGGCCATTTGCATTTTAGCACCGACTGTTTCCTACATAACAAATCTCATAGAATTAGTTCACAAAAAGAATACATGTGACAGGCAGCCTTCACCATTATGGTCCTGGGGACTGCAAGTAAAATGATGAATGCATTTCCTTATGGGCAAAATCTTAGCATTATTACTATATATGGAAAAATCCCACGCAAATGGGTCAAAGGGATAAGAGTAACAGTGAGATATATATCATAGAAATACATCCCACATTATATGGAATTATCTCAAAGATCAGCATGCATGATCAGTTGATAACCAGACAGTCACACACTTCAGCACACTGAAGCAGTTTGTGCTTTGGACAGTTCCAGAAAATGATGCCAGGTCTTACATGTTGGCAGAACAGTTTAATGTCGTACTCCCAGTGGAGGCGGCAGATTGGTCAGGGATTTTAGGACGTAGAGAAGGAGCAAATGTCACCCCTGTAGCATTTAAGCATTATTATGCACACCCAGCTGAGACAGAAATTCAGTCACAAACATTTTGTAAGAATTTTTAAAATTTATTTATTAATGTATTTATGATTATCTTTTTGTCGTTAATAATTCTTTGTTTGTGTTGGTGGTATAACATAAATAACTAATTTATTGATTATGTGTCACCATATGCCCCCGCAGGGGCCCAGGGTTTACAAATAGGTTCTCTGCTCCCACCTGCAGGTGGTGTAAGCCTGCTATGGATGGGGTGTCTCCCATGGAGTGCCATCCTCAATGTACTAGGGGTGACATCTCTTCTCTCTCTCTTTGCTTCTGTCTTCTGTCCTGCTTTCTTTTCTCTCTTCTCTTTGACATGTAAACGTTTCTTACCCTGTTTGACACAGTATAGCAGTAAAACGTGCTGATATGCCGTTAAAACCCAACACAACACAACAGCATACATGTCAGTAATATAACTTAATTTTCATGAAAAATCTGACAGGTAACTATATCATTCCTTCAAGTTTGAATATTACTGATTGCCAGTAACTTCACAGAAATGGTGTTTTATTGGCACACATACCTGCCCTTTTCTTGCATTAATAGCAATATTGAAATAGACATAAGTATGCAGTTCTGAAATGTAATGATTTGTGAACTGATACATTTTTAAATTTGCTGCCTCTAGATATTTGTCCACCTCTGATGAGTTGAAAGCCCTAGATATGCATCTGAATCCTGGAGATTTGAACCACTTTTATGTGTCAACTGATGCAGTGAGTATATTGTTTTGGTCTGGTCAGTGAGGGTAGAGGGTGGGAATTTAATGTCATTGGGATGGAATGAGATGTCAGAAATGGTGGATGGTGATCGTAAATTTATGAATTTAAACTACTGCATGATATTTTAAATAACATGAAAGGTGCAGGCACAAAGTAGGGGAAGAGATAGAAAACTTATGCATAATATGAGATGCAACATGATGAAATCAGACTCTCGTCAAATTTTGAGCATATGGAGTTGTTGGTATCATTGTGAAGGTTATTCATTTCCCGTCCTGTGTGTGGAAAAATAATTGCACTATCTTAATTAGAAGTTGAGATATTGGCAAATAAAGACGATGAGGGTGACCTGTTGCTACTGCTGAATTTGTTGAGAAAATGGCTGATGACTTTAATAAATCCTTATTAATAATTGTTAGGCCATGCCACCAAACTGCAATCTTAGGGCTTTTTTTTTTTTATCTATTTCAGTAAATTGAACACTGAAATGCATATTTAGATTGATATAGAAGGGTTTCGTGAAGAAAAAACAATTGCGTCAAAAATTCGTTCACTGTTGAAAAACACGTTATTTCTCTGGTCGGCTCAGTTTGACAAGTGCCTGATTTCATCATGTTGCTCCTCATATAGTTACGAAAATTGTTTGACAGATGATGTGTCAGCCAGAGGTATAATATGTCAGAGTGATAACAGGACAGCATAGTTACATTGGCCATCACCTGCAGAAACTGCAATAAACCTTGTTCATCTGACTTTGGCAGAATTTGTCATAAAAGGCATCACAAGAGCAAGAGAGGACAGCCAATCTAAGCACTTGCCAGTACAGAAGAGACAAAAATGAGCCATAGTAAGAGTAGAAAAGGGCAAGGCGATTGTTTGTGAGATGGACAGTAGTAACTATCTTGGTTCTCTGTTATACCAGGTTGGTATAAGATTAAGCCAGATCTGCTCTTTATTTCTGACAGGGCCATGTGGTGCACGGTGTGAGATTTGGTAACCGAGCGTATCCACAGAGTCATTCTTCCCTTGTTGGTGAGTAATTTCTCTGTGATTTGTCCTGTGTGAATGAGTTCATATATATGCTTTTGGTTCTATGTGTTTGGTATCACCATCAAGCCAGCAAGTTAGTAGCAAAGGGGAGCCATCATCATTTCTTCTCATCTTCCCTTGTCTTTCATTTTTCTTCGTCACTTCATATGTAAGTCAGTGTTACATTCTGGTATCTCTACCATCTTGCTCCCACCCCCTCCTCATCTCTTGCTGGTATGTTAACCTCTCAGCCAAGCCAGAATATCATGTAAACCTCACCACAAATTCAACACATTAATTACAACTGACAAGCCAGTGACACAAATGAGGCTAAATATATTTCTACTTACTGGGTAAAAGACCACAAAACTTTCCAACCTTCTCACAGCTTTTATGAATGTTTAATGTCATATATTTTAGAATGAATGGAACAGAAGTGCCAGCTGATCTATGGAAAGACTAAAATGAAGACAAAGTTTGCCTTTATCAATGGCTGAACATTGTTGTTATTTTCTCTGCTGAATATCGTATTATACATTGTCAATCTGATATAGAAAGATTCTTTTATGTCCCTCATAATGTTTTGCCATTTGGCTCAACAGACTTCTCTTTTTCCATTTTTCAGATTCCCCTGTTCCTGTTGTTTCGTTAGATTTTTCTCCCTTTGGACAGCCATATTTCCTGGTAAACTTTCCCTTGTCCTCTTGTGCCTTTGTTGTTATTTGTTGATTTTGACCAACAACAGAAAAAACATTTGAAAACTGTTTTCCTTAAGTATAAGTACTTTATACTTTATGACTGCACAATGCAGTAACTTTTGGTGGTTATACTTTATGACTGCACAATACAGTAACTTTTGGTGATAAATTAGTGAAGTAGAGATAATTTGAAATTCATTTTATTGAGATTATTTCTTTTTCCACTTTCTGTTGATTACTCAGATCTGTTTCCACTCTTATATTTAGCTTTGAGTTCAGAGAGGCGGGCAAAGTCATCATGGGTCATTTCATTGCTGTTGTGATAAACTTCATCATAATGCGTGTGCTGCATCTTTGATAGTTATATATTGCAAGATGCTGCATGAATCCTTTACCAGTCATTATATTAAATATGTCTCTCTGTCCATCGGTCTGTCTGTATATCTTTGTGGCTGTCTGTCAACTGTCTGTCTATCTTTTTGTGTGACTACTTGCGTGCCTGTCTGCCTGCCCAGCAGCCCAACCTTGTTTACCATAATTTAGGCCACCCTGACCTTGTCAGACTTACAGATCTGTTGTGGTCAGTTTGACACGACACAACCATTCTATCTAGTCTGTCATCCACTGCTTGCTCCACAGGTCGGCTGTCAGGATGGCACACTTCATTTGTACAACACCAAACTTGGTAAGTGTCACAGATGAGCAGCTGTTGCATATATGATTATGTATGTGAGGATTGTATGCTGTGCTGTCCCTCAGTGATCCAGGTCAATTATTATGAAAGTGGTTCTCAAGAAGTGAGATTTGTCTCTTGATACCATGGATAGACTTTGTGTCAAGATTTTGTGGACTAAAGAGTCTGATGTTTAGCATTGTGACTGGATCAAGCAAACGGTGAAGACTGCATTTCTGTTCTGAATGTTTAAAAGTTATTGAATGTCTCAAGTCATTTCATGAGGAACTGAAGACTGGGTCAGATTTCCTAACTCTGACCTATATATCTTTCTGCTAACAATACCATCAGAAAATTTGACCACAAATGAGACAAATCCACTCTTCTTCTTTTGAGAAAAACATAATCTTCTTGTTCCACTAATCATATTTTGCAAAGCATTGGAAACTCAATGATTTGTTACTGTTGGACATATTGTAGTTTGTAAAATACCCATAACATCAGATCATGTAACTCACTCAATGATATCATCTCATACACCGAGTCTATCTCCCACTTTTTAAAAAAATTGTGCTTCTGGCATTTCTAGTCAAATTCCTTATGTGAAAGTTTGCATTACAAGCTGAGGTAATACAGCAAAATGCACTGCATGGACAGGAAAAACCCATATTTGATTGTCCTCCTTTGTCTCAATTTTCAGTGAGTCCTATAGCCACGTGGCGAGAGTTTGTATCCGGGGAGTCCATTCTGAGTGTACGTTGGTCTCACAGCCGACCTGCTGTGTTTTTTGTTCTGGACAACAACTCGACGATTTTCACCTTTGACCTTGTGGAGAACGGTCTTTGCCCAATCAAAATGGACCGGATTACAGTCGCTGAGTAAGTTTTTACCTTTACCTTTAATTGATAAAAGTTAGGTGAAATTGAGGTGGCTTCAGTGAAATGGAGAATGGATGGATTCCAAAATGACAGGGAATTGGAAAGTGTTCAATTTACTTAGGTTATGTGACTTTTTTTTCACCAGTTGAGTATAATATGATTAACTCTATCCTTTTCGGAGTAATTAGGCTGCCTGGTTAGAATACGCATTACAAAATGAAAACTTTTGGTGGGGACAAGATTTTGGAGTGCTCTGAATTAGAAAACAAAGCTGTTAGATAAATAATACTCTTTTAGTTCTCTTAGGAAAGATAATTAATATACAGCTTGATCCAGATAAAAATGGGTAACCCGACCATAGATGGTGGATTTTATTGTAGATTTATAAGAGTTTTAATCCCCTGACAGGTATGTTTCCCAGGCAGATTATATGAGTGTCGCCATTGGGTTTGAAGGGGTAATAAAAGATTGTATAGCACTTACAGCTCAGATATTGTCATGAAAAAGTGCCAGTAAAATTCTGTGTTAAGTAATTACTATTGAAATGGAATAACTTATCAAATGACTTGTACTATAAAAACGTTTTTCTCATTGTCTAAAAAGTGCTGAAAATAACTTATGTCCTTAAGATAAAGGACCAGGTTATATATGCAGATCATTGACCCAGATAATTAATGTGGCTGTGATAAAATGGCAAGCTGTTGAAACACCTTGGCCTGGCTTTTTGAGTTTGAAAATCAAGGTTTGCTTTCAGACACAATTTTGTTCATGACATGAGGTCAGTTTGCTTATTGTAAAGAGCTGTTTCCTGTCTAAGGGATTCTCTTGTGATATTATCACCGAGGAAATTAAATTATGATGAGCAGAGCTGGGCCGTGTGGTCCTGACAGCTATGAGAGGAAGAGGAACACGGTGCATCGCAGCAACATCTTGACACTTTCAGCAGTAGGATAAAACGCTGAACAGTGATTGTTATACGAGTCATGATGGAGTTAACTGACATAATACCAAGCCATGTTTTTTTTTTTTTTCATTTTTACAGCTAATTACAAAATGTAACATGTGGTATTTTTCAACGCTTCTTCTGTACACCTGCTTCAGTGTGTATGACGTTTAGGGACTTCATGTATTTGGAGATGAATAGCTTGATAAAATAGTCCTGCCTTTGTGCTGTCCACAGTGCAATCTGTATGGAGGTTGGGGGAGATCCAAACTTGCTGAACCCAGGGTCAAACCGACCTGCCCACATGGTGAGTCCAGACGTAAGACCTGGATCTGTGGTTTAGTCACTTTTCCAACCTTTGCTTTCTTCTCTGGTGCTAAGATGACACTTCACAATACCTGTACCTCTTATCTTGCATTTTGACTGTCTGATATCCCAGACAAAAACAACTTTCTGATCAACATTTCTTTACTGATCTATGTTGTACCAAATATGGATTATCTGATACACTGGGAATTATAACTACCATGCTCATAGATAAGAGTTTGCAGGTGATACTCATTACATAAACTGTGGGCTATGTGATTACACAAGGCTAGAGAGAGATGATATGACCCATACTTTATGTGAATGATAAGCAATAAAAACGTAGATCTGTCGAATATTTGAAACCCTTGACAGTTGAAATTTATTTTAGTGATAGGCAGAAATGCCATTGTCGTGACAAAATTTTACAGTATCCAAAATTTCCACCCATATGTATTTCTTCAAACCAAATCAGGCTTGTATTTTAAGGCAATATTATCATACTTTTTGTTTAGCAAGGCTTCATACATGCACAGTTAGATTAGACAGCCCATATTTGGCGTGGCTCTTTAATGATTGACATATTCATGAATGGGTGGTGTTTTTATGTATAATATATGGGGTTGCTTGTGTATAAGATGTTAATAGGGGCTGATTGTTTTCAATAAATGCGGGATTCTATGATTCAGTGGTCAATACAAGGATGACATGCAAACTTTCAGTTTCTGGGATCTTCATTAGCAAAAGCATAAACAAAGATGTACTACATGATTATTGATGATAAAAGAAAACTCCTTTCAGTCACTTCAAACCAAATGTTAGGATCCCACTTACACACACCACACCTGACCCGTTTTAAATCCTAAGACTGACCTTACTGTAACCTATCATATTTTGCTGTACAAAGTGTATCAACTCAATATGAGAGTGTCAGTCTGTGGTTCGGGTTGTTTGTGTGTGACTCTTGTTGAAGTTAGTATGACTTATCTCCCCTCTTGCTGCTCCAGGTGCTGGCTCTGGACAATGGTATGACGGAGATGTTGACGATAAGCGATGCCATGAGAGAGCAACAACCACTGGAGGAGGATTTCCTGGCAAGCTACGTTGACCGATACTAGACTGATGGCTGTAAACTTTAAGTGAATTGTCATTTGCACTGTCAATGTGTCAACCTCTTTTTTAACTAATAGACTGTTCCTGTTGCCAGAATGTGTATGTGGTTTTCGATGTGAAAAAGAGTTTTACATGAGTTGATGCTTCTTCACATACATATTTTCATTGAATACTGAAGAATGTCATTGTTAGTCCTTTACTGAGATGAACAATGGGCAAACTGCTCAGATCTTCAGATGTCATCAATGCAGTGGATGGCACTGTGTACTTTTGTGTACTTTGTGACATCCAGATAATCATAATGTCAAAAACAAACAAACAAACAAACAAATCAGTGTCGAGAGCATCAGGACTAAGGAATATGTGATCTATTTTGAAGACTTGACTTTGCAGTAGTCCAAAACTTTATGTACATGTAGGAGACTGACGTAATAATGCAAAGAACGAATATTATAGTTAGGCCAAAGCCAAGCCCAGAATAAATTGTTATCCAACCTAGTGCTAAACAGTTTTTATTTTTCCTAAAGTTTGACTCGAGTGAGTGTTGCCCATGGACTTGGTGTTGCCTTACTTTTGTGTCATGTTATTTTATGTTAGTTTTGTTCGATATATTTGTTCTCTCAAAAATAAGAATATAACGTACAACACAAAATATTAGGTTGACAGGCTTCTGTTTAGTAAATTTAAATGATCTTTGAGATTCTGAGCATTATAATTCATTTACATTTGTCCCTCACATGCCCAGCGTCATTTTCGAGCCTATTGTAAAACATCTAAATTCTAACATACCTGCACGTTAGGAGACAAATGACTGGAGATTTGCATAATATTGTTCATCATTTTAGCTGTCTCTTTTGATCTACCATCTCAGGGAAAATATGAGGTAAAAATATTCAGTCTGTCTCTTGATGGCATTGACAGATTTGTTGACATCTTTTTCTTATGTGATGATTTTTTATTGTGGCTGAAAAATTCATACACCACACTCATATGATAATGGCTTCAGTCATTTTTAGCTATTCAGAGAAACAATTTTCATTTCACGTTATATCATCACTCACATAATTTATTTGAAATGGTGGAAACATTTTTTACAGCTCAGTGTTGGAAACAATGCTTTAGCAACGCAACAGAGCAGTGAAAGACTCAGTGTGGTCAGCTATGGCATGAACTCAATTTGGCCAAAAATGACTGGCGGAGAAGTGAGAATACATGAAAGACTTGATTGTGAAACGCTGATAGACACCATTTTTTAAATTTTGAAGATATTGCTAGAGATGGTACCTTTGTATAAGTTGTGGTCTGGTTTTAACATCAGGTCTCAGAATGTGATATGTCCAGTGGTGACAATCAATCAGTGTTTTGTTTTTTTAAATTTTATTTTCTGCATGTTTGAAATAACAACTAAGAATCATGTTTTCCTGAAAATAGGAAGATTCAGTTTTTCTCATTTTGTGATAAAATCTTTCATATATTCTACTGGATGTGTCTAGCCAGGTATGTCATTTGAAATCTCAGACATTTATCAACCCCTTATCAGTTCCCGTTCACAGACTTTCGTGTTCAGTGATAACCTCGGAATAACCCAGCAACTGGCACAGAATCTGTATGATGTTGACCCTTTTACTGCCTAGGGATAACTTCACTGTGACTTGTCTCATGATCCTTTGTTGTAGAGCGTCATGTCATGTTCCGACAGGTTGACAAGAGCAAAGTTTGACTTTTCACTTCACATTTCTAACATTCACATTGTATCACATCATACCTCTAGATTTGTGGAATTTGTATGGCAGTAAATCACCAAGGTTGTTTCGTGGCCGCTGGTCTCAGATTCTGGAAATTGTTTAACAACACAACAACCACATGGAGAGTAGACATGCAAACTTTACCAAGAGATCAGTTTCAAATTCTGAGAAAATTTGACATTTTGATTACATTCCTTGTGTTGTGTTATCGGAATAACTCAACTTTGGACATATTTTTCTTTGGATTTTCTTTTTTTTTTTTTTGTAGGACAATGAAGGTGTGGGCAGTTTAAAGTTAGTGTTATCATAGCAATTCAATGGCATCATGCATACCAAAATTAAGAACAAGAGACAAAACTGACTTAGGACTATACACATTTCACCCCCGACAAAATAATGTTTTAGTTCATTGACGCCATAAGCTGGAAGACATTGGTTGGCATATCTGTTGGGAATTCATCAACTTCTCCTGCTTTAACTTTGCTTCTGTTTATCTTGTCCAGACCAGAGTGAATATTTTTTGTCCGTATCTGATCAATGTTGGTTGATGATGTCAGGATCAGGTCATTCATTTGAGCAATGTTCATTGTAGATGTGAGTGTCAGAAGTTTTTGAAGAATGTTTTTTATGTGATGTCTGTGTCTTTCATTTCAATTCTGAGCTTGAAATCTTTGCAGCTCAGCCGTTGTTTTCAGTCAGAATGGTTTTATAGGATAATGTTATCCTTCTTTTGTACAATCTCCATGTACTTAATTGATTTTTTGATGTTAACTGACTCTGAACTCATCTGTGATATTTTTAATATTTGGTTAAACATTACCTTTTATGTTTGCTTGCACACGGAGGGTTGGTTTCTCCTGACAAGACTTGCTTGAGAATCTGTCCAAGATTTTAAACATTTTTTTGGCGTGATGAAAGAAGCTGTTGTTGCTATGAATGATGGTTACATCCACTGTCAATATCACATCAGGATGTTTTACCGGTTTTTGTTTCTACTTATTATCATCCTTGTCAGCTCATTCCTGAACAACCATGTTGGTGCGATTTTGTTGCCATGCATTTTGGCCAGATAGGATTTTGCAGACATTGTGACTGTTTAAAATAATTTGACATCATTTTGGCTTCAGGCCTACATAAATCTCTCACAGAATTTTGGCCTATCAGAACCCTTGAATTGCCAGTGGATATCACTGGAGTTCACACAGATATGATAAAATATGTGTAATTTAAGAAAAAAAAAGGAAAACCCTGATATTTAGGATTAGAATGCAGTATAAGACAAATTTCTTGACAAAATGACCCATCTTAATTTGAATTATCATACAAAGTGTGAGGACCAATATTGTTGCATGGATTGACCTCTCAGACCTTCTAGGGCTAATAAATATAAGATTCGATATCATATATTTACAAAGGATCTCTGCCATATTTGTTATTGAGCAGATTTGCAGATAACTAACTCATTTATCCGTCCAGAGATTGTTCTCATCATTTGACATTATATGAATGAAGTTTCACATTTTGCTATGACTCCTATTATTTTTTATTTTAATGAAATGGAAAGTTCTGATCTTGTAATGGTACCATGATTCACTAAATGCAACATGTAGCTCAACTGATAAAATTTTGTCATAGTCATTTCACACACTCAATGTCAGTTTATCTGATTTGAGAAAATGGACAAAAAATATTTTTGCACGAAGGAGGCTTGCAATATGAGTTTATGGTTTGTTTGACAGACACACTGAAATATTAAATAACTAAAACAAAATATTGACTGTTGGGTTATAGTTCATATCTTAACTCAAAACCACCCCCACCCCTTTCCCCCCCCCCCCAAAAAATGACATATATTTGTAGGCAGTTGTGGAAGGCTTATAAAGCCATTCAAACTTTGTTGTACTTTACAATGTGCAGGCGGAGATTGAAATGCAGACTGTGCTAGATCTTTGAGATTATACATTCACCAGCCTGAAGTCGAGGCTATGAGTTTTTCTCTGCTCTGTTAGTGTGTTGTCACCCTTAGCAAGATTGACCTGAGATGTAGAAAATTTGTGGGGGAGGATTTATCTCAACATAAATTTAATGATACATCTAAGGTAAGACAAGATACAGTAAATGTTATTTGTTATCACACACACTGACATTCTTTTCACAGTTGGTTAGACTTGGTATACATGTAACATACATTCAGATTTACAAACATCCGACTACTTGTCATAAATAACATAAGAACCAGGCAGACTAGAGAGGCTGTGCTGTGACCAGGTAAGCATATGTACCACAGTGTAGCGTATAGAAAGGTAGTGTATAGAATTATCTGATATTTTTTTTTCTACTTCATTCAATAGATCTGTCTACATACAGAAACTTAACAATGTCTAAAAGTATTAGATTAGTTACAGATGTTGAGATGCAACGGAAAAAGAATCAGAAATGTCAAATTTCATTCTTCAGTAAGAAAACAGGCTTATAGTACTATAGTCATTATAACCTGCTTTGCTGTCCTTTCAGCTGTGTTTCTTTTTTTTTTTTTTCTTCTTCTTTTTTTTAAATATGAATACTTCAACTTTGCTGGCTTTGCAAGCATCATACTATCATAGAGAGTGGAACATTTGTCAAGTTTTCATGAAAACAAATTGAATCCCTGAGAAATACAATGCTCAAAATATTACGAATACGTGTATGTGATATAGTGAGCTCAGTTGTGATAGTCCACCCAGAAATGTGCAGGAAAATCTCAGTGGAAACATTCAGTTGTTTGAGTTTTTGAGTTCACTATCTGAACCGTCAATACCAATGCTATAGGACCAGAAACACACAAGGTCAGGGCCAAATTGTGAATCGTCCAAACTAATACAAAGTCCCTGTGGTCATTGCTCGAAAATCACTGTGCTTCGATTTCATAAGATGAGGCTCAGTTAGAAAAGCTGGCAGTAGAGATGGTACACTTACCAAACCTGACTTATTTGTATGTCCTTGTGGGCCCTTTTTTTAAGATCTGCTGTAACATGTTTTACAATTTCGAAGGCTTAAGATCTATTGCATGCACTTTAGTTGTGCAAATAGTCAGAACAGACTTTACATGTCACTAAAATTAATTTTATGACAAAACAATTATAGAGCGACAAGAACAATATAGTTAACCCTTTCAACCCTGTTCATGAATGCCTGAAAAACACCTGTCCCTGGCCTTTTGGGCTGAGGACGCAGAGTTCTCGTTTCATGTTCAATATTTTTTTTGTAAAGACAAGCCTCAAATGCGTTCAGTGGCACAGATATTTGTAATCACCATAGTCCTAAATACCCTTGCCTCAAAGTGACCTATTAGATCCAGTTTTTACTGTAGGGGACACATAGGGATGGAGTAAGTGTTTCAGTCCGGTCTGCTGGGCTGTGGGGTATTTGACACCAGAAAATCTGCCCGATGTACCGGGCTGTGGGGTTTAATGGGTTAATCATAGATGCAAAATGTTGTTTGTTACAATGATTCCAATTCTATTGATTGTTAACAGCTTGTATGGGGATCAATTAGATTTTTATAATAATATGCATTGTCATTGTAACATACTAATAATATCAGTTGAGAAAATAAATTATTTTGACTTCTTTCTTGCTTTCTTGTACATTTTTGTTCTTTTGAGTGTGTTTGTGTGCATTTGAGTTGGCTAAGATTCTCACAAGCATTTCTTCCATACACATAAGAATGGCATAAGAATGTCGGTATTAAGCATTGTTTGCTGTGACTTACCATGACCAACGCAGAAGCTGTCAGCATAGCAAACAAATAAACATTTAAAAAACTGAGAAGCAAATATATAGATTTCAAGCCTAAGGAAGATAGCCGAATAAAAAAAGCTTATGACAAAGTCTGTCTTACTAGGGATCATTTGGTACCAACTTTACTGAACAAAATAGAAAGAGCTTAAGTTAAATTTTTAGGATTGGTATCAGTCTATCTCATCACGACTTCACTTGAACATATCCGAAACCCAAAATATATTTTAAGCCTATGTGAGCTTACTTGCTTTATGCCTAAATGTTGTTACCGCTGGAAGATTTTACCACCCCTCCCCCCCTCCCCCCTTCCGACCATCCCTTTCTCCGACCAACCTGTTTGTCAGAAATTCACCTCAGTACAGTAATTTCTGTCTTGAAAGGCTTAAGAAAAACAAACAATTTCCGTCTTACACACTTCGGCTAGACGTGGTCGACGTGGCTCGCCTACGCCTCCATGTACTGGGGCTGGGTATTTGATGTAAGCCTACATCTACCAGTAATTACTTTTCTACGTGTTGGAACCATCTGTTTCATAGGCGCCCACGCCATCATTGTACTAGCAATTAAATTATTGTTATTGATCAGAAAAATAATAGAATCTAGGTACATTTCGCTGCAACGTACTGGCTGGGGATGTTGGATCTAGATCATTGCAATTATCGGCCATGTCAATGTAGTGCATTAACAGGAAATGCTCGCCAAATTAAGTCAGATTTTTTTTTATTGGGGGGGGGGGGAGTATGGGGCGGGGCGTTAGGATGAGAGATTTTTTTTTATTGGGGGGGGGGGGGAGTATGGGGCGGGGCGTTAGGATGAGAAAGAAAGGGGGAAAGGGTTTTTAGAAAGTTTGATTGTACACGGAATCTATCCCTACTCTTCATTCGCTTTCTATCTGCCAGCCAAGGATTTTTTTCCACAGAATGAACCTACCAGTAGTCTGCACACGGGATCTCAGAAGTGATCCGCGAAATCTAGACATCTTATTAACACTAGCTACTCTGGTAGGATTCGAATTGTGACGTTTCATGTCGAGGCACATGCCTAATCTTTCGATAACGACCTGCCATAGGCCTGCACGTGAATCTTAATGGCAGTTTGTATTGATATTTTTAGACTGAAGTGAACAATGGGGAAGAAGGGATGGGGTGTAGTCATGGAGACGAATTCGGACGTGGGTATGCTGATCAGCACAGAAAATTATTCCGGGCATTGCACGCTGCTAAACCTTTTAAACAAAATCTCTCACATTCGGATTCTGAAGAACCAAATGACGAGGATTACAGATCGTTTAACTGGACATTCCCACAGATTTACAAGGAGTAGTCCTTGATTATGTTTAGGGAAATCCCCTGACATAAACAACAGAATCATGTAACAAAGGAAAAGATCCGCAAGAGGACCCAGGAAGCTGTAGGACCTCAGAAAACTCTCACTATAGTGAACAAAAATGAAAACTGAGATAGACCCGTCCTAACACTGTCCCAATGGTCAAGGTAGATGATAGGTGGACCCTGGGCGACGCACTGTTCATTCGTAGGGAAGATTTCTTTACCTTCTCGGTTGTCGTGGAGACCTAGAACAACCCCTCTGGCTCAACCTGCTGGGACCCTCGACCA
>JBCAUA010473458.1:0-51119 GCA_038406235.1 Peronia verruculata | reverse complement strand
AATAATAGAACAACCCCGCTGGCTTAACCTGCTGGGACCCTCGACCAGCGTAAGTCCACCCTAATGCTAACATGTAGAGATTTTGTAGGTCAGATGAGCAGGTGACGGTCCTCCCTAACACTAACATGTATGAGATTCTTGACCAGCGCAAGTCCACACTACTAGTAACATGTAGATCTAGATCTAGATCTAGATCTAGCCTGACTGAATCTAGGCCAAATAAGTAGGGGTGGGAACAAACGAAAAAGCGCCCAAATAAGTACTTAAAGTAGGGGTGGGAACAAACGAAAAAGCGCCGTTTGTTCTGAGTACCACTGAACTTGTCCTTAGATCTACCATTCACTGTCATTCAGCTAGCGAGATCTCTTCTAGATACTAGATCTAGATCTAGATCTAGATATCTAGTCATTCTAGTAGAGTGCCTCGAATCAAGATCCCAAAATACTAAACTTCACAAATTAATGTCATAATGTCTACTCACCTCGGGTATGCTGACGGACAGCGAATCCTTAGTGACCGGATCATGGAAAGTAAACTGTTTTATGGATGTAAGCATGTAGCTTTTAAAATCTGTGAGGTTTCAGTTTTCCATGTTATTCTCTTAAAGTAAAGTTAGCAGCGCGCTCAGAAGTGCAAGCCATTCCCTCGCCAACTTCATGCACTCGCTGTTTTGATTGTAATACAATATTCAGCAGTTTAAAATTTATCCTCGCTTCATAAATGATTCGCAAAATAGTCTGACATTTTTTATGTGCGTGCAAGGAATACGAAAGACTTAACAGACTGAGCTTACCTAGAGTTCTTTTCGTCTATTAAAAATAAATAGTAATAAAACAATGCTTTTTGCCCATAGTTCTTGTGGATTGACTTCTACATTCAACTGGTCTTTGTGCATTTTATCCTCTAACTCTGAGGACTATGAAAGAGGAACATACATGAATTGAGGTTTACTGTGCGTGGAGTCTTCTCAAAGAACAGGTGGGCATGAAATGTGGTGGATGGAAACATGAAAGATGATATAGGAAAAGAAGATACAAAATTAGGAGAGAGAGAAAATATCTATAAGAAAGGAATGAAAGAGAGATAAAGAAGAAAGGAATGAAAGAGAGATAAAGAAGAAAGAAGAGAGATCAGACAGAAACAGGAACAAGGACTACGAATGTTAAAAACAAAAGTGAGAGAGAAAGAAAGAGAGAGGAAGAATGTGCCAGTTTTTCTGGGAAGCTAAAAAATCTTTACACACTAAAATCAAAATGCTGTAAGTCCAACTGATCTATATTTGTTGGCCCCAAGACTGGAGCAGTATACACTGATGTCTGATAGCTGTATAAGAAGTAAAGTGACCACTTGTGCTTCTGCAAGCCTTTTCACTAGAGTTAAATTGTCCATATTAACCCTTCTTATTTAATCTAATGTTTCTTCTGGCAAGATCACTGGCAAATAAAAACTAACCTGTAACTGAGCCAAATAACATTCAACACAACATTCACACAACTTCCATTCACAATAATAAAAAAAGTCTAACTAAATGAGCACAAAACATCTGGCAGTATGAGTATTCAGTATTTTATTTGCAAGGTTAGCGCAAATTAAATGCTATATATAAAACATGTTTGTTTGTTGTTTTTTTTTTTAAACTTTCATAATATTTTCAGTAACATATTTTCCTTTACAAAGTTAGGCAGTTTAATGTGTTATCCAAAATACAGAGTGCTATGCTTGTTTGATGATGACAACTGATGATGTTAACAGCACAAAATACAGCATAAACTATACAATATTATTGCTGAATAAAATGGGAACAAAAAAGCTTACACATTGTCATACATGACAGAAAACAAAGACAAGATAACAAAGGAAAAGCCATTTCTCATAAGCACACAACCAAAAAAAAACAAACAAACAAACAAACAAATAAAACAAACACATAATAAAAATTTTGAAAAGAAATTAACAACCATGAAAAAAATTTTCTTCCTGACACCACTCACAACTCAATGTAATACCTATACAGGTAAATGGATTAAATCCATTTTCACCCTACCAAATTGATTGAAAAAAGGGCACATATTAAGTATGAAGATCACAATTAAGCACAACTCATTATAATACATTTTGACTTAATATTGCAGTCACAATTTTAGTAGAGTGGATGTTAGAAATCCTTCCATTGACACTACATACATCACCCAGCACTTGAAGTTTTAAAGATTTTGAAAATTTTGCATTACATGCATGAACATATATATGTGTACCCCGAGAAAGTAATTTATCAATCAACCCATCATTAACAATAATATTTGCAAATTTTCTCTGATTTGCCCATACATAAGAATTTTTTTACAGCACACCTGTTTCCATTCAGAATAAATAAAAGTGTGTGCTCGTGTAAGCAATCATCACTGTGGAGTTTTCAAAAAAAAAAATTCCTGCTTAAACACAGAAGATTCAAAATAATATTGTGGAGTTTGTTGTCAAAGTACAGAAATTTTCAGGAGAAAGATAATGCCCAAACAAAGTCATGTTGCTATCAAGGTTCATAATGAAAGCTTGACTTTGAAAAGATTTACTGATCATGGCTAATTCAATGCAAAACTAAAACTGCTGCTTATTGCTGAAAAAGGCTGTTTTCCGATTAATTTTAGAAACTGAAATAAACCCTGTTTATCTTTTCCACTCAAAAAAGTGTGTGTTCATGTACATTGCTCACAGAGTGCCGATTCCAACATTTTTTGTACACCACTGAAAATTTCTAAGAACAAGACAACGAAAGAAGAAAGCCCTCCATCTAGAAGTTAGACGAAATCAATGTTCCATCCAAGTAATCACTTGTCACAGCACAATAATTCAGTTCTAGCTATACCGGTACACTACGTCTTTTTGTTCTTCTATTCCATTATGCACTAAACTGATTACACTGCCGGGCATTTCAAGACTTTGCTAAGCAAGGATGAGATATAACGACACTGATATGCTAGAGACATCATCTAAAATAAAATACATCATGGGGATTAACCCTGCCAAAGTGGGATGCATAGCAAACAGAACTATAAATCAGCAGTTTTTACCAGCAATAGTCATATATATATGTATTTGCTTTGCCCTGTTCAGTTCATTTAAATCATACAGTATACAAAGCACACAACCAATGAAAGATGCAAACCAAATAAAAAAAAAAATTACAAATCACATTATTAACTGACCAACGAAATTGTTTTTTTAAGAAACTGGCCTTATTTTTCATGAAATCATGATTGACGATGCAATAATAAATAAAATGAATTAAGTTTCAAATTAAGCATATGCAGTCCAAGAATATAACTTACGTAGCAAGAGAAATTTCTCTGTTTCATGTTCTCTCCTGGCAGAATACAGTTACGGGACAAAACAAAAATGACTAACAACTAAAACAACAACAACAACAACAAAAAATGACGCACAAAAATCACAGGGAAGGTGAAGTCTTCCCTACTGCAAAATTGCCGATTTTTCTGAGTTAATAAGATGAATATGTGCATAGTGATATGTGCATTTTCAACACAGTTTAGCTTGACAAAACATTCAAATTAGGAATACCATGTACAAATGATTTGCAGAATGTAAGTACTTCATCTGGAATAATTTAGAATTATTCTAGATATACATTTGTCCAGCGACATATTCAAATGAAAAAGAGAGCAGCTATTTCATCAGCAAGCAGACACTTCAAACATAAAAAAAATCACTAGAAGATCCAATACTCTTTGCATCAATGATATTGCTTCACCATCAGTCTCCGTATTAACGCAATGTGTCGCTCAAATTTATCTGCCTGATCTAAAACTCTCTATGTAGAGCAGGCTTGCTCTTAGATTTAAAGTACTATGGAACAAGAGATATTCTGCAGCAGGCTCTCAGTAACACTGTCACTAGTTTTATCAGTCCTGGGTCCTATTCCTAATAAATCAAACAACTCACTCCATGCTACTGATCAAAATGCGAAAAATGTTAATTAAAACCATGTTTGCCTATTCTTTCATCAGCTCCTCCCTATGAAACGCGAAATCTTCCATTCACTGGATTCAAATCAAGAAATCCAGAACAATTAAATAATGTTATACCATTCTTTCTCCAAGCTTCACCTTAAGAAAAGTGAAATCTTCAATCTACTGGGTCAAAGGATGAGTACTTCATTTCCACAAATAGCAGATAACTTGATCTTTGCAATGCCTGAACACAGAAGTTCATCCAAGGTGGGTTATGTCTTAAAAGTTCCATTTGCTGAGTCTCTCCATCATACAAGTGCCAGGTATCACCATACTGACTCTCTTATGTCTTTGGAGACCGAGACCTCCTGCTGGGTTTGGATGTTACTTGTTTTGTCGGTGATCCTTTGCCATCGAAAACATATGGAAGGGAGGGGCTGCTCTTGGACCTTCTAAGATCTGAGGAAACAACATAAAAAAAATAGAGCATGACTAACAAAGTACTTTGGATTTGTGTAATCACTAATACGCTGATTCAAGATAGTTCCGCCAAGGAAAAAAAAGAGAGTTACTTATCTATCACTTTTTCTAACAAGTTTAATGTTTATGCTATTTATAAGAGCATAAATCAATACAACTCTCAGACATACACACATTCACATGGTAAAACAATGGAAGTTTAAAGGTAAACACACAATGCGTACAGAAGCAACTACAATGTGTCTACAGAGAAAACAGGTCAATGAGGTATAAAATAAAATTCAATCGGTTTGCTCATGTATCATAAAACCTTGTTTTTCACTATAAAAGACAAAAAAAAAATTTAAATGGGCAGCGCCTGCAATCTTCAAACTTTCCCTTTCACAAATACATAGCTCATTACAATCCAAATCATAAATGATCAAATAAAGACAATCAGATAACTGAATTTGCCTGTGAGCTGAGTCTGACGTGTGGAGTTTTGGGGGGGGGGGGGGGGGGGGGGGGGGGTCATTGAGCATCTGCCATTTCGAAGAGTATTTATAGTGTGCTGCTGACCAAATTCCATCAAACCGCTTTGTCACACTGTGATACACCATTCTGGACTTTGACTAAGCTTCAAAATGGTGATTAAGCTTCCCACAGACTTTTCAACAGAAATTTTTCTGGCTTACCTTTCGGGTGTATGTGCCTTCGCCGATGTGAATCTCTGCTTGAGTGGTCTGATTCTTTGCGAGGTGAGGTGCCGGACTGAGGACTAGGACTTCGAGCTCTTTGGTGGAAGGAGGGAGCTGTGGGCAATAAAGGGTCACAAAAAATCTCTTTATGGGCAACACACCATGCTGGCTACAAAAACTCCATTGTACTATCAATGCTTCTTTGAATTCATGAACTGGTAAATATTTAATCATACACCCATAAGTGTCAGTTCCCACAAGAGAATGACAGAATATTTCCATCTTCTACATTGCTTTGATGACAATTTGTAACATTTTATATCTCCTTTAAAATTTTTTTTTTTTCCCCTCAACTTCACATTTCATCCAACATATCAGGCATGCTTATGTATTAACATAAGTTGACTTTCTAAGATTTCATATTAATGCCGTACAAAGTTCACTTTAACACAATGCATCAGTGGATGCAAGCTATTATTTAATAATGAGTTGTAAGATTGTACAATTCGCAATCTGATCTCCACAGAAACAAAACCATTTATGATTTCATCTGATAAATTTTCTGAAAGATTTTTTACTCTCTTCACAGAGATGTATCTTTCCACGCTGTCACAAGAAAGCCTAAGTACGCCTTAACAGATTGAACTGAATTCAGTGATTTTTAACATGCTGAAAAACCTTGGCATTCATAGCTATTGACGTAATTTGCAAACAATTATATAAATATAAGTTTTCAAAGCTCCAGAGCAAAGTCCCTTGCATATCTGAATGATTTTGGCAGTCTTATACATTGTATCAAAAACACTTTCTTCTTTTTAACTTGAATAGCTTGATTGCATTTCAAGTCTTGTTTCGTTAAATTAACCACAAGAATTTTGATATAATTAACATTACAAACCTTGTGTTAATTCTTCCACACAGCAACAAAACTATAATGATATTTTTATAAAAGTCAAAGTATGTTTGAATTTTTATATTTCTCTAAAAAGTGGAAAATTTGTTTTAAATCATTTCCTAGTCAAAGTACTAGAGGTGCAAATTTGATTATCTAGGCTAAAAATGTGACTTAAGACAAAAATACATCTGACTTAAAAACTGTGAACGAGTAAGGAAAAAAAAAGTTGACCAGATTTTGAAAACAGCTCTTGTGATTTGTGAAACAACAATACTGATTTTCCTGGAGGCCCAAATTTTTGAAAAGTATCAGTGCTGGCATGCATTAGTATACATCCGCTATCTAGAGTAAAAAAAAACACACCCCTTGTGGTGAACATGGTGGAAAACATGATGAAATATCATCCAAGTTTCATGAATGAAAACAGGAGATACCATCCAAACTCATTCATATCTGCACTATACAGGTATATCAATGAAGGCTGAAACTCAAAAGAAGCATTGAGCTGCACACAGTCATGCATGTGTTTTTCCCTTTACTTTCTTCTTTACACAAAATAGCATCATGCGGTTATAAAAATTCCCCTATGGGCTTGCCTAGCTCAATAAAAAAAATGAACCCAAGTGCATCGACTAAAGTGTACATCAAGTGTATCACCCTACAAAAATTCTAACACGAGGTCTTGAACTTTTATATTTTCAAACAAGATAGTCTATATAACAGCTTCACCCTTGATTTTCTTATTTTTCCTTTTTTTTTTTTTTAACAAGGACTATCAAACCAAGATATAGAAAATGTCAACAATTTACGTGATGATAAAAAATCTTCTGGTTTTAGAATAAACTAACAAAATCAAAGAGAGAAAACAAAATGAAAATTAATAAAATAAATGGAAAATGTAAAATACAATGGAAAAAGAAACAAATGACTTCGGAGGACAACATAACTAGACAAATAAAATAGAGATTAAAAAAAAAGTACAAAAACATGACACAACACAAAGATAACAAACTGATGAAAACAAAACAAAAAATGTTTTTGTTTTTTTTTTTGAATACACAGAAACACAAAAACCTGAAGAGGATAAACTTTCAGTCTGTTGGGGAGAAAAAAAAAAATTAGAAAAATACAACAACTGAAGACTGGCGACAACAAATGACTCCAGTCACTGCAGCACAACTAAACAATTCTCCTGTGAACGTGACATTTAACAATCAAGTCCAGATGCCTTTACAGGACACAGTTCTTTTCTGACTATAACAAATAAACAGTTGGGTCTGGATACTTTTACAAGATTAAAATATGTCTTTTCTCACAATACCAACTAAGCAACTATGTTCAAAAGCTATGATGGAACTATAAACGTTTCTTTCTTGACTATATCAAATAACAATAGGTCCTGATTCAAAAATTTCTTCTATGGCTATAACAAATGTCTCACGCCCAAGGTGAATAAGTCGGAAGTCGATCAGGGAGATTTCAAGTTACGGCCCCTTTTAACTATTTTCCCACTGAGATACCAAATTTCTTTTTTTTTTTTTCTCTCTCTCTCTCTCTATTCCACAAAAAGAAAATTCAATCTTTTCTATCCTGAAAAGAAAAATTTGATATCTCATTTGGAAAATAGTTTAAAAAATGGACTTAACTTGCGATCACCCAGGGCTCAACTTGCGACTCATTTGTTCTGGGCACAAGACAAATAAACAACTGGTCCCAATACTTTGAGGTAACTAATGCATTCTTTCCTCACTATAACAACCAAATAATTGGGCCCACATACTTCTACAAAACTAAACTATTTTTTTTCTGCACGTAGAACAGCAAATGAACAGAGGCAGAGTTTGTTTTTTGCCTGTATGAAGTTCAGAGTAGTATTCTGCTTTATACTAAAGCCCCCTGTATGTTCCTAACTGTACACAAGGCCTCACCTCACAGTTTGTTAATAAATTCTACTATAACAAAACCAAAATTCATCAGGTTATTTAAAATACTGTTTAAAAAAATCTACTGTCCAAAAAACACTCATAAGTTCTCTTTTAAATACAACTTGTAGTTTATTAAAGAAATGATTAAATTATTTGATCATTTCTACATTGCTGATATAAATTTTTTGTAAAATAATAAAAAATAACAATAACAAAAAACACACAAAAAGAAACTAAAACACACAACCAAAATGTGTGCGTATCAAAAGTATCTTTTCTCGAAGCATAAACTCAAAAAGTTTTCAAACAAAGCAGCATCTTCCATTATGTTATGTTCAAAAGCCACAGCTGAGACCGAAGCCATGACCGATCACATATTCCAAGGGGATGAAACGTGACTGACTGTTGGGGCTGTGGGGGGGCAGTGACCAGGGGAACGAAAAAGACAGGACAGTGTAAGAAATGAGCCATGCATTGGCAAGGAGGATCATTTTTCACCCACCTCATTAACTTGCCTCTCGCCAGACACAAGAACTGCTAAACAAACTCAGTGAAGGGGATAAAGCTATTTTTGTTTCTTTTTCACTTGAAAGTTTATCATGAAAAAATTCTGAAACATTCATAATTATGGAAAATAATTTCTGCTTATCATAAAGCAACGTGGTTTTTGTCCAAATTTTAAATTTTTTTTGTTTTGTTTTTGAGATTGACACCTCAAAGAAAACAATTTTTTCATTCTTTACAATGTTTGCTCAACAGATCTTGTTTCTAGCAAAGGTAAGTAACATGACTGGTTAAAAATAATCCCCCTAAGTGGCGGCTTGACAAAAGGGGGAGTCACTCTGAAAATGGGGCAGGTGGTGACGACCTCAAGTTCATAATGATCAGTGATTTGATGGGCAGAAAACTATTGACATATTCACCCTTTAAACTGGCAGCCGAAGTCCACTCTGTCGTAACAAGAGGGATGTTAGAAAACAGGCAAAAAGTGGCTTTGTTAGATTTTAACCGATACTTGACTTTTGTCATAAGGTTGCTGAAAACAGCAAAACAGAAGAAAAAAAAGGGTTTCTTCAGTCTAACATAACAAATACTTCCGTCATTTATATCTCCAGGGTAGTTAAGATCACCCTCAGCCCTCTTTCCCAAATTTTTTTTTTTTTTTGTCTGTCTGTGTTGTCCAATCATTACCATGAAGCACAAAATAGTCTTCATTTCATTCTCTCAAGGACATATATTATTCTTCCTACCTTAACAGCTAATAAAAAAAAAAAAAAAAAAAATCGAGATAAAAGACGAATATAAAACTTAATTAAAAAAAAAAAAATCAGCAATATTCACACTATATCCCCAAGTGCGACCTTTTTCTTCAATTGCTTTTCAAGGTGCTCACGACAATCACATGAATTACCTAAAGTTTTCAAGAGAATTTGCCACATCTCTTAATCCTAATCTTTTTTTTTTTTTTAAAACAATTGTTTCCAAGGTAAAGCTGTTCCCTATTCTGTCTTTGAAAAGCTGATGTCACTACATCAACAATGATGTGTCTCAAAATTTGATATGACAGACACCCACGTTCCCCACCTTTTTTCATTTCCACTATCCCTTTGTAAAATGGCTATTTCTCTTAAGAGTAATCTATGTTGTAGCATGGTCTTGTATCAATCATTTTGTTCCTAACTGGTCCTGTTTCTAAATCTCATTGTTTGAGGGATATATCTCTTGCATTATCCAAGTGTTGCAGTTGTGAGCAATATTACGGTGTCATTATTACTTCTATGCCTCATTCTTTAAAACAAAAATTTTGGCTTTACTTCCACATCATTTGTCTTCTTTTGACAGGACAAACAAAGAAATTATTCAAACTCTGCATCTAATACTGACAACCATTCTCCATATAAGACGAGACAAGATGAAATTCAGCTCTCGTCAGGTTTTGAGTAAATGGAGTTGTTGCAATCACTGTGAAGATCATTCATTTCCCTTTCTGTGCATGAAAAAATTTTTATTCTACCTGAAGTAGAAGTTGAGATACTGGCATCTAAAGGCGACAAGAGTGACCTGTTGCTGCAGCTGAATTTAGTGCAAAAATGGCTGACTGATTCTTACTAATCCTTATAAGTCCATGCCACTAAATCACAATTTTTGGGTTTTTTATTAAATCTTTTCAACAAATTTGAGTCTGAAATACATTTTCAGATTGATGTAGAAGAGTTCTATGAAAAAACAAATGCATCAAAAATTCATCCACTGTTGAAAAACAAGATTTCTCCGATCACCTCAGCCTGACTAGACTCGATTTCATCATGTCACACGCATCTCATACGAAAATTTCAATTAAAAGACAGATGGGACAAATCTTTGGACATCAAATGATTTGAGAACTGTCATATCAAATATATATAAAAAAAAACTGGCACTTGATTTATTTGTGGCTCACGACTGACAGTGACCTCTTTCATACTCAATACGAAACATTCACTTAAAACGAAAGCAGGCAATTCCTTTGATCATCTTAACAAAATGACTGACTCACTTCTTCTGATATTGGCTTTCAAGCCTTGACTGCCCAGGACTTTGTTCAATTTCTCTGTCAGCTGGTTGACCTCTTCCTGGTACTGTTTCTTCATTTCTCCTGAGGTCTTCAGTGCCTGCATGTACTGGGTCATGGTTTGCCTTTGTTCCTAAATGCATTGTGATAGGAAAAGGATTTTTAATGGACTTTATCTCAACCAAAATAACTATACTATATTTTACTGAATTTCTACTTACCTAAGTCTTCATATATGTTATCACTGATTTTATTGCTATCTACACATCTTCACTGAAAAAGTGAAACAACTGATCTCTGTAGGTGGACTGAATTGATTTTAAAAAAAAAAAATCATTAATAAGAAACAGGGACAGCTGCAAACATCACTGGTCACTCATAATCCTACTTGTGGATACACAGAACTGTCAATCCGATTGCTGTACATGAATTTTTTTGGTCATATGAAAACAGTAATTTTTATGGCTTTTCTGTAATATCAGACGATCTTGAAAGCTACATTTCTCGTCAGCCATCACAAATATCTAAACAATTAGACTGTAATTTGTATAAACACTTGGATATTACCTCAGTTGTTCTGTGCAGGCTGTTCTCCAGGTTCTTGACTTGAGACCTCAGTTTTTGCAATTCTGCATCCTTCACTCGCACCATGATCTGTAAGGTTTCCATAAGATTCACCATTACTCAGTTAAACCATAAAAGACAAGAGGTAGTTTCAAGTTCAGTGAAACTTGTGGCAAATTTCAAACCTGCAAAGTATGAGATAATCAAGGCAGGTCAACTGCCCATGACATTTTCCTGCCATTTGTCTTCCTTTACGTGTGAAAAGGCAAGGCAAAATATATCAGATAAAGACATGAGAATACCTGTAAGCCCAGATAAAACACTTAAGCTAAGAGAAAATTTTTAACATCACGGAATAAGATCAGTTATGATACAAAAGCTAAGACTTGACAACAGGACATTCAGAGTTAGCAGCCTGACCAAGGCATCATCAGTCACACCTGAGTTTGTTTGTACTGTGTAAATGTGTCTGAATGCTCATAATTTGTCAAGAGCTGCCTGTCAAGTGCAGAGCATAAACACAAATCAGTTTAAGGATAATATCTATATAACGAATCATAGTTAAATATATATTATTATGTTGGGAAACAGATCATGATTGTATACACTGAGCTTATGCAAGTGTGTGTGTACGCTGGCCCGTGGAGATACTGCATCATTGAATGTGTCTGAGATGCTCCCTAAGCATTTTGTGCAGAATAGTGCAGATCTCGTGTGTGTGTGTGTGTGTGTACTACATCATGATGTATACTACGTCAGGATTTCATTTTTGTTTGTACAGGATGCAACTCGGAGAGAATGCTGTAGCAACAACTTGAAGCTCTGAGAAAATTCCAGACGGGCCAGCATCTATAAAAGGGCTCATGCAGAGATCAAATGCGAAACAAGAGAGTGATAGTAGAATCAGGATTAGACGGCTGCCCTGAAGTGTGTATTATTATCAAGCACCTGCAAGAAATTCTGTGTTGTTTTGACGTTGGAGAATCCTGTCGTTATTTCTTCACCACTGTGTGCATCTCATCTATATCCACCGTCTGATCACCACTTACAACATAATGACTAACATCCATTCAACATCAACACCCAGAAAGTTTGTGACAATCTCTCATGTGACCAACCTTGAAATTCCTCATTACAGTAGACTGAGGAGATTTGACTACCTGTGCAGGCATATTGTTCTCAGTTTGCAAAAAAACTGTCTAGCAAATTGATACAGCAACCACTCCAACTATTATTCCATAAGAGGCCAAACAAAGATACCTGTTTTTTAATCAGCCTAAAGCTTTCAATGCCTCACCTTTGCATCATACAGTTCCTCTTCCATAGTAGCAGAGCCTGTGGTCAGGCTAGCACTAGAAGGCTTGTTCTTGATGAAATCTTTCAGACTGTCTATCTCTTGGGCTAACATCCCCTCTAAGTGGTTATTGCTGTAAGAACAAACAAGGCATAAATTTCTCCTCTGAACTCTCTCAAATATGGAGAGATCGCATACAATTTAATTCAATAACAATTACACAATATTTGTGACTGCCTCATTTCGCGGCCGACATCTAATCCAGGTAGATACAGATGAAACAATATGCCAAGAAATAAATAACTTTTCAAAACTTTCTCTTCCATCAATCTTGACAGGTAAAACCATGGTGTTCAATTCATTAACGGATTAGAAATCTTTCAGGCCATCATTTTCAATAGTCAATATACCTTCCATATTCACAAATCCTTAACATAAGTTCAAATTCAAAACTTTTAAAACCACTAGTGCTACCCATAAATTGGTCTCACTGTACACTTTATAACCTCAGCATCAAAAGACAGTCTATGCTGAGGAAAATAAAACATCATCCGACCAAAATACTTCCTACCTTGCAATAAGCTCATTGATGTGGCTCTCAAAATACTGCTTAGTTTGCTGCAGTTTCATCTCCAACAGTTTATAATCTTCACATTTGCTGGAGTAGTGCATGCTGAGTTTCTTGAGTTCTTCTGACATACGCTCTTCTTCCTCTCTGGTAAATAAAATCAAGGGAAATATTTGGAATAATCAAAGTAAGATCTTGCTGGCACCATATAAATGCTGGTGACAAAGGATCGATAAAGGATGTCTCTTCTTATCATGTACAATTCATGTTCATACCTTTAAGCCTAAAACACCAATAAATGTATTAATAAAAGGACATTTTTGCATGAGGAAACATAAGGTAATTTTAAGACAAAAACATGAACAGCAATTCTTAACATTTTGCTGCTATTGTTTATTTCAGTTTTCTGCTTCTATAGTTTTGATAATCTGCTAAATAAATAATCAGGGCCAAATGAACAACAAAAAATGAAACTTCCAACAGAAGAAAACAGAGACAATCAATATTCACACTGAGCAAAGCTCTTATCTACATTACCACCCATACCGACTGTGGCTAGCTATTCCCAAACACTAAATGACAGGTTATCTATAAAATGGGGGGGGGGGGGACGCAGACTCATGATATTATTAATATATCAGTGTGGAAGTATCTTGCATGTACATTGTCTCATTCATAAATTCCTTCTGATGACAGATCAAATTTATCTTAGCTTATCTCATCATATCTTATGTTGAGTTATCTTACTGATGTCTGAGTCTGATCTCATTGATGTATTCCTCTGTGTACATGGTCAGTAAGGCCTCCTTGTACTTGGCTTTCTCTTTGCTCAGCTCATCCTCATAGGCTGTCCTCACAGCATCCAGGGCTACAAGACAAGACAACAATCTCAGTTTCATTTGCTAAGTTATGTCATGTTCTGCTCATTCTTAAACACTGGATAACAACCATCCGCATAGGAGTCCTTTAAATATTAATTTGCAGGAATTAAAGACACTGAAATTTGTCACAGTCATAGGCAAGGTTTTTGGTAAGTGCTGTTGGGTTTTAATCAAATTTATATCACTTCTGAGTCTCTCTGGCTTGATCTCGATCAACAAGTTCAAAGTTACATAGAATCGGCATGAATGCAAAAAATGATCATTGAATATACAGAATAAAAAAACAAAAGAGCACACACACACACAAAACTGAAAATAGCTGAACTTCTTTCCATTTCATGAGATAAGTTGCTGAACTTTCACTGAATATGAAAACAACACACAGGCAGATGCTGATGATGCATGGATTGTTTCATGAATGACAACTTCAGCAGACCATTTACAGTGAATGGTACTAGCAAGGGTGATACAAAAGATATATTACCTGCTTTGGTGTTCCTCATTTCCTCTGCTAAAGCTTCTTCTTTCTCTCTGCGTAGCAATTCCACCTCATTCAGGTGTGCCTTGGCAGGCTGGAAGGAGATCAAATTGAATGGTAAATGCCTTATTGCGCCACGATTATTTTCACTAATTACAACAGACTTAAAACAAGTTACAGTAAATCAAAGGGACCACTATACTTCCATCTTCTTCCTCCAAATCTACCTTTGAAAGTGGCAGGTTACTAGTATTGCCTATTACTTTCACACATTTCAAATTTCTAGGTGAATTCAATGTGCAAAAATATTTATTGTCCAAAGGTCAACTAAGAAAAAAAGCAGTTCATATCCTAAAGCACTTGTCTCCAAAGTTGACCACAGAAAAACTTAATTCACAAGATTATCCCAAAATTTTATCACACCTTGAATTCAAACTCTGACCTTACCTACTTTACTGTCACTGCTTCCCCATTTGGAATTTGTGTTCTCCGTTAAACAAAAATTATCAGAAACTAACTTCTGTGTGACACATCTCTTCTCCTACCTCTTTGGTCTCCTCAGCTGCCTCCTCTAATGACATTGCTGCACCATCTGGCACATCTGGAGGTGGCTGGCTTGGCAGTGGAGGCTGATATTCCTCTTCCTAGATAAGCAAACAACAGAAACGACATGAAATATTTTATGTCTCTATAAATGAGACATGAGACACTTGATTTATCAGGACTATCCCGAATCAGAATGATTAGACAATTCATGTCTATCACAATGATAAAGAGAAAAACTAATAGAGGAAACTGGAACGGCCTTCACATTTGCCACATGAAATATATTTCAGATAGATGCTAGGGTGTCAATGCTGTTGGGAAAACTCTGTCTCAATCGTTTATAATTTATAAGTAGCCTTTCAATTATCCCAAATTCTTGTATCTAGGGCAACTTTTACTGAATAAAAACTTAAATTACAGAAGCAGTAGTTGGATGCTTGGCTAAAAATAGATGACAAAGGCCACTGAGCTTAAAATTGGATAGATGCTAGTAGGATTGTGTGTGGATAGAGTAATAAAATAGTGGGTAGGACAGCAACCTGCAACAGATAAAATCAAAGATTTGTAGGAAACAATGATTATATTTCTTCTGTTTATTGTTTCATTTTTGCCCCTGATGCTTGTAAATCTTCTTGACCCTGCAACACTTACATCATCATCTGCATTGATGGAGATAGATTTGAGGTGGTCCTCTATAATCTGGGTGACGGCACTCTTGTCTTTGCTACTCATATCTTTCTTCAGCGAGGCCAAGATTTTCTGCCAAAAGCAACAAAAATTACACATGTACATTTTCCTGAATTTTTTTCAGAAACGTTGCTTTATGTTATGAGTGTTAAAATCATTTATGATCAGCCTGATTTCAAAAGCATATAATGAACAATACTTAAACAAACCCCATGATGTTGAGTCTAAATCTGGCCACTGAAAAATCAGTCATGACAATCCCACTTAACCACTCCACTGATGGAAGTGCACATGGTACATTCATGATCCACCAATCATTTACCACCTCTTCTTTCCTTTTGATCCAATTTTCTGACCACTGACCAGCATTTCACATCTATACACAAAATTTTGTGATGGATGAATCAAGCTGATGACTGGCACATGAGGTAGTGATGAGAACTTGGACTGGGCATATAACCTCCTTCTTTGTATAACAATGAGTAACAATGGGTAACACTCAATGCTTTGAATTGCCTGTGAGGAATGAAGAGGACCACTGCTGGTTGGCTCACTCACAGTGGATAGGATTAAATGTGTCCAAGCTGACACCATCATTAATGGTTAGCAGTGAAGTGATCAGCCAACTTTGGGATACACTGTGCTATGCATTATTCAAACTGTACAATATAATCATTTTAGGAAAACCCACAGAACCAGACAATATGTACACATAATATATGTCTGAGAAGGAAAGGGTTAAAAAAAAAAAAAGAGAAAATTAACAAAAACACTGTCTATCAACTATTTCATTGTCCATAATATGAGGCTATGCAAGACAGGGGGGGAGAGACAGGCAAAATGCAAAAGATGGGAAGACAGCATTCAAGAATGGACAGACTAAAAACTTAGTGCTGCCCTGAACTGGCTGAAAACCATGACAGATGAAGGACAGTTGGTTAAGATGTCTTCAGTGGTGCCACATGGCTGACACAAATAATGGTTATATAAATGAGAAAGTATTAGGCTATGCAAAATCAGGTTCTCTTGATACAAGACAGTGGAGCTATGGTCTATCCAGATGACAGTAAACTGTAGGGTACCTTAAAGTTGAGCTTCTGCATAGTCAGCTCCTTGCTGAGCTTAGTGGACTTCTCGATGAGGTGCATCTCGCTCTTCTCATCGTTACTGCGGATAGCATGGACAGCAGTCAGAATGTCTTGCTTGACCCGATCCTTCTCCTCCTCGTGCTGCAGCTGTAAGGTGGTCAGTTCATCCTCCAGCTGCATGCACCTCTCCTCGTAGTGGTCCCTGTCCTGCTGCTGCTCCTCCAACATCTTCTCCAGCTTGCTGGATTCCTGTGAAAGCATTCAGACCCTGTTTTCATTGTGAGGGTACATCATGGACACCACTAAAATAAAAATGGATGAGAATTCGTAATTTTCTTTCTTTCTGTTCATTTTCCTTTCTATTCATTTCTTCGTAACACCAAATTCCAAAATGCTTTAATATTCAGACATGAGACAGTCCTCACAATAAAGAAAAAAAAAAAAAAACTCTGTTAACTCTTAGTCTCATGAGAAGGTTGAAAACCTTATTGAAAACCTTATTGAAAACATTAATAAAAAAATAACCTATCTCATTTCAGAATTATATATGAGCAAGTAATGTGCTCAAAATAGAAATACATATCAGTTTGTATTACTTGAAAGAGCCACTAATGAAGCAGCAGGTAACATGAAAGGTTACCAATCTAAATTATGACTTACTTTTAAAAACAAAAAACCAGGTCAGTTATTCCCATGTCAGAAAATGTCTGTGTGTTTCAGTGTACTGGCTATAGAAATGGAAGTGAATCACTGACCTGTTTGAAAACTTCCAGGTGGGTCTCGTGTCTCTGCTGTGCCACCTCCAGCTCATGCTGCAATTTCTGCTCCAGCTGCCGCAGCTGGTCCTCAATGCCGGCTGTGTCTTTGGTACCGGCCTCTGCCCAAGAAGCCTTGATCTGTGAGACCAAGCCCAGCACCACCTGCAGGGCCTGCAGCTCATCCTCGTACTTGTTCTCCAGCACTTCTTCCAAAGGAACCAGCAAGGCCTGTGGGGTGGTATGGTCAAAGTTCATTTACAATCTGCATTTTCTTTTCTTCGAGCTCAACTCTATCTGGAGTAATTGGGGCAGCTCCTGACAAGTTGTGCATCAGTCTACTCCTTCCGTATCATTCACTACTAACGCATGTTCATGGAAGAAAATAGAGGCAATGTCATGAATTCACTTACTTAAGAACTGTTTCAAGCGGACTGACAGAACCTATTTCACTGAAATTTCTATGTTTGTGTTTGTTCTCATGATGTATATAATGAATGTCAAACAAACATGCACACCAAAATAAAAAAAAAATAAAAATATAATGCACTTGTTTCAAGTGCTTATCTATAATATCTTGCCCTTATAAACACAATCACAACTTAATCTTTATGTATTATCTATATCAACTCCTTGAGTATCTGGAAATATCAGGGAGTCTTTTTACCCTGTCAAAAATGGTTGACAAACAAAGAAGATTGAGAGTGTGATAAAGAAACAACAGCTAATGAATCTTTCACAAAAGTATTAAGGTGAAATTAAGATTTTTTTCCCCTCAGTTTATTAAATATACAGTACAAACAACAAAAACAAAAAGTAGACAGAGATTTAACCAAAACGAATCCATAATATTATTGGAAATACACACTGTCAACTATTCTCAAAGTAAAAACAGAATGCATGTATTATACTATTTATAGGACTGTTTCAGGAAGTGAAAATCACTAATGATAAAGTATGATGATGGTGAAGGGCGCGCTTCATCCATGTAATCCCAAGCCAGTTGAACAAACAACAGAAAAGTTACACACAAACAGAAAAAGTACCATGATATATAAATAAAAAAACACACACTTAAGATCTCATGAGAATTCACTGTTTGCCAAATTTGATCAAATTAATATTACATGCACTTCTATGTAATTATGAAAAGAATATTAACTTTGTAACTATTATTTGTGCTTTAAGTTTGAAAATGATGACTGTTTATGTATGGAAGCAATGATATTGTAATGGTTCAAATAAAATGAAAGAGCCTGCTTAAAATCTCTGTGTATTGTGTTTCCACTCAAGAGCTATTCATTCAAACCATTAGTAATTTTGAATTAAAATGTGACTGTGACAAAAAACAGAATGAACAAAATCATGAACTATAGTAAAAACAAGGAAAACTGAATAACTGATGTCATAAATTGTTACATAAAATCCACTGTTTAGAGTCATTTAAAGTAAAAGAAACAGAAACATTTGCTAAAAAGTCAATAAGGAACTGCAAGGTCAGTAGATATAATGCCAGTTCCCACAATAAAATAAATAGGCAGCTCACACACAGAGCAACTAAGGAAATCCACCAAGTGGATGAGAAATACACATGTATTTCCACAGGTAAAATTTACTTAATATAACTGACAGAAAATGTGATATTTGATGTGTGACAGTTTGTTCAGGTTTGAACTTAATTACACAAACTCACCTGATAGTCTGCTTGCAGGTCTAAAGTATCATCTGAATCATGGCTCTCCTCTGTGCTCAGATCAGGCCGGGCTCTCACCGGTCGCCTGGCTTTCAACCGGTTGATCTCCCGATCATGCAGCAGCTTTTGCTTGAAGAGTGAGAAAGTCAGCTGGGCACTAAACATGGCCTCCCTCACCAGGACTTGCGTACGACCTTTCAGGTGCTCAGGATAGCGAGACAGGTCGGGGACTCGGAGAATAAGTTTCTCCGCGCTCTCTGCCTCTTCCTCGCCACCATCTCCACGAACAATCTCTCTGGATAAAGCTTCTTTGGACAATGCTTCCGTTTCTAAAGCCTCACTTAAAGCATTCACAAAACTAGTTAAACCTTTTTCAATACTAACTCCATCTTCACTGGAAGAGTCCTGATCCAATTCTAGGTCTGATAATACCGCACTGCCCATTTTCAGGAGTTCAGTTAGGAAGTTTGAGGTGGCGGTGATGATTGCTTTCAGAGAGAGAATTTCCCCAAAGTTATTGATTGTGTTATCTAATGATTGTACAGGGATATCGAGACTGGAGTCTCGGATGGAGGTTGGGTCCTTAGCATACGCTTCATGTTGAGATTTGATCTCGGATAACACAGACTCACGACAGGACCGCAACTCATTCACAATGACATCATACTTACGAGCGGAATGTGTGTCAAGGGCAGAGCGACACTTTTCCTTGAAATGTTGGATATGCTTTTCCATGATTGTCGATAACTCAGAGCACATGCCCTCCAGAACACTTTCAGGGCCTTCCACGATGGTCATTTCCTCACTCTCTTTGAAAATGATCACAGCTAATGAATGGACAAGTTGCTTTTCATAGCAGTCTAAGGTGGCCATAACTCTCTTCTGCCTTTCCAGCAATCTGTTGAACATAAACTGATAGTTCACTGGGCCAGGAGAGAGTATGTCCTGGTTTTTCTCCACTCGACTCCTCAGTTGGTCAAGGGCATAGGTCAACTCACCCTGCACGATTGCACGAGAGGTGAGGTGGGTAGGCAGAGTCAGCAGTTCATCAGCAGTTTTGTCCATATTGCCACTAATGTAGGAGTCAATCTGAGATCGCATCAAAGCTTCTGTGGCTAGTAACACTGGCTGCATGGACGGAGCTGAATCTGTGGTTGCCTCTTTGCCTAGCTGATACCTGTGGTCAAATGTTGTGCTGCACAGCTGGCCATTGATAAGTATTTTCTCTGCCACCAGTTCTACATAAGAAGAAAGAAGGTCAGCCTGCGGATCTTCGAAATGCATGGTCTTAATCTCAGTGTCCAACCTCTGATGGAGGAGTAAGACCTGATTGCTCAGAGAATCAATTTCTCTGCACACGGTATCGTCAGGCTGAAGATAGTCTTTGGTCTGAAGGATATGTGCCATTTCCGAGAGCAGCACTGCCTCAAGAGATAATCTGTCAGAATACAGTTTTAGCTTTTCCTCCTCTGCTGCAGCACTGTCTGTTTCCATTGACTCTTTGGAGTCTTTGGCAGATTTCAGATTGTCTTTCTGCAAGGCCATCAGCCTCAGCAAAGTCCAGTCCGAGGTGGACAACTTGGAATGTTGCTCGATGTATTCTGTCAAATGAGCCAGTTTTTCACGAATATCTTCCACAGTTGTCTGCTCTTCCTCATCTTCACTGTCCGAGTCCTCATCATCCTCCTCTAGAGAATCAAGCTGCTCTCCAATCTCACGAACTCTCTCCCTGATTTCGTGGAGACAGCTACTGACACCAGCTGCCGCTACGCCCATGTCTCCCTCAGGATTCTGGAAAGCGCTGGCTGCACCGACGGCTGGGTTATGTGAGGTAGAGGATGATGATTGGATTGTGGTGGCTAATGAACCCACTCTTTCTTTATAAGACTCTATCTGGGACTGTAGAGCTGAGCTGGACGCTGAGGCAGAGGTAGGGAATGATGAGCTGAGCTGTTTCAGCTTGGAATTGGTGTCATCCAGCTGGCTCTTAATGTCCTCCAATTTGGCTTGCAAAGTACTGGCAGGTGGACCTGAGCCACTTGTCTCTGCTGTTTTTGATGCTTTGGATTGTCCCAAATTTTTCACTTGCTGTTCTAGCGATGTTATTCTGGCTCCCAGTTCTCCAAGTGAATTCTGAATATCTTTGACAATGTCAGATGACCTATCGGTGACTTGTGATGCTGGAGGTGTTTGAAGAGATGAGGATGACTCAGGCTGCATATTGACAATCTTATGTGACAGTCCATCAACACGAGCAATCAATTCCACTATTTGCTGCTTGTAAGCTCCTTCCATGACTGCCACTTTTTCTTTCAATATGGAATCATCGCTTTTCAGGGAATCGCATGAGGTGTATGTGTCTTTCAGATCTTTCTTTGCTTTCCTTAGTTCTGCCACAGCTTGATCAAATTTGACCTTCAGGCCTTTGTATTCATCCATGATTGCTTTGCTACTGGAACCATTAGTTACAGTGATAACGTGTTTGTAGTCAGTCTCTTGTGAGGACTGGGGGCTACCATCTTGTGATTCGTGGAGTGTGTCCTGTACATCCTGACACTGCCGGCCGATATCCTCTATAAGATTAGCCAGCTTGATGACCTGGCTCCGACTGCTGGCCGACAGCGAATTGATGTAGCTGTCAAAGTTCTGGCGCAGCTTGTGCAGCATGAGGTTGACCTCCTTGAGCTGCGAATCCACAACTAGGATAGTGTGGAGCAGGTCCTGCTGGTAGTCGCTGCCCACACTGGAGATACTAGAGATTGAACTGCTGCCCCTCTCTGACTTCTTCTCTGTGGCCAGGTCTGCCTGCTCCAGTTGGACCTGTAATAGTAAACCAACATGTAAGACTGCCAGAATTCACAGGTGACAAGGCTGAACATAACGACAAAAATTAATGGCAACCATGAAAATTATATGGAGGAAAAGCTAAGAACATGCTGATAGAAATTATGAAGATGTGCAAGAATGTAAGTGAGATATTAAAAAAAAAAGAAAAAAGAGGATGAAGAGAGAGGAGGAAGTTTAAAAAGATGAACAAGAACATGGTTTTAACACTAAGTACATGGAAATGATATTCGACAGTCATACTCTGAGAATCTTTTACTTAGAAAACCCACAGATTGTCTGATTTGTAGGAGACAAAAAAATAAAAGATAATAGCAACTGTCATATAAAACATCAAAAAGAGAAAAAAAAAGTAAAAATTTTTGAGTGTCATTACCTGCAGCTCTTGTATCCTGTTATTGAGGTCTACAATTGTTTTCTTCAGCTTCTCTTCTTCCCCTTGTGCTGCTGTTGCTGTGGTTATCACATCCTTGCCCTGCTTGGCGCTGTTCAGTCCCTCTTGCAGACACTTGTTGTCCAAGCGCAAATCTTCCAGCTGCTTGCGCAGGGTAAAGTTGTCACTCTCAAAGCCAGACAGTTTGGTCCGCACAGACATCAGCTGGCTCTCCAACTTGTCAATGGTGGTAGTTAGTTTCAGCTTGTCATTCCGTAGCATCTCTATGGTATGTGCAAGATCAGCATTCTCACCCAGTTCTGCCTGCAGCTCGTCAGACAGATCCACCAGTTTCTTGTCAGCCTCAATCATCTTCAAAAACAACAAAAGCAAGACATATTAGTAGTTCCTTGAGTATAGCATTCTGGAAAAATTTGCTGGTGGAAATTTCTCATCTTTTTAGTTACACTTGGAATGTCTGTCATCTGTTTAAGAACCTGGGTACAGTAGAGGTATTTCTTGATTTTTGTAGGAAACTTAGCTCACTATAGTAATGATCACTGTGCTAGACAGATAATGTTTTTTTCCCCAGCCAAGTAACAATATTTTCCCATAGCATGATAATAAATCAACACAATCTTCTCTGCAAATCTAAATCATTCTCTGCAATCATCAGAAAATGAAACTTTCTCTGTAATGTAAATCTTAATGACAGAAACCATCTTGCCAGCCATATATCACAAAGTGACGAGGAGTACAAGCGCATAGGGTCATAAGTCAATACTGCCTTTTCTTTTTTTTCAAACCCTGCCACTTTCAAAATGCTAGTCTTGTCCTGGGAAAAGAACTAAAATACATTAAAGTTATGTTCAAAGTCTGGTGTCATCTATACCATGGCATAAGGGATGTAATCAAAGACTCTTATTTGTCAAATAGTGAAAACTGATCACTCAGTACCATTGACATTTGCACTCCTCATGTTATATTGACACTGTATTAGAGAGAGATACCTTCTCCTCCAGCTGAGCAATGATATCATCTTTCTCTCTCAGCATATCAGCGATATTGGTGGTCATGTTGTCTGCCATGGATGCCTGCCTGTCATGGGCCGAGTACAGCTCGGACTTGAGCTGCTCCATGTGGTTCTCCATGTCGTCTCTCTCTTGGACAAACTCGCGGTCAAGCTCATCCATCTGCCTCTCATAGTCATCTTTCATCTTCTTGGTCAAGTGTTCCTTCTCTTTCAGCTCTGAGCGCAGGCTGGCCAGCTCATGTTCTCGGTCATCCAGTTTTTCCTGAAAGAAAAATAATGACTAGGTATAAAGGCAACGTATGTTATATATACATTTTTTAAAATGTATCGCAGTGGGGTAAAAAAAAGTATCAGAGGTTAGATTTCCAAAGAAAAATGTATGAAAATGAGAATCACTGAAGAAACACATTTGCATATCTGAAAGCCAGTGTATGTCAATGAGGATATAAAGGGACTTGAGTTCAAAGAGAATTGTGAAATTTGGGCTGTTACTGAACATAAATATTGCAGTTGCAGGAGCAAGTTTTTCAAATTCTTTTGGTTTTAATCAATGGAATCAGCAAATCAAATATCCTCTGATACTGATAATGTGAAAATTTTTCTCTGTTTTTCATGTCTCTCATTGTTTGTTCCTAGGAAACTGAAGTACAATATTAACACATTTCTTTTCTGTTTGATTAAAAATGACACAAAAAAATCTAAATCAATTCCAAATAAGTGACAACAACAACAAAAAAAAATGTAGAAAAGTCAGCGTTTACCTTTAGCTGATTATACTCATGCTCAACTGCCTTCAACTTTAGGATTTCCCTCTCTTGTTCCCTAGTTTTCTGCAGGTTGGTCTTGACTTCCGCCTCCAGCCTTCGACATTCTCTCTCCTTGGCCTGTAGACCCTCTCTGCTACGCTCCAGCTTGTGGATGTTGTCCTTAGACTGAGCCTCCATGGCACGGATACGACGATTCCACTCGGAACTCATCTTGAGGAACTGCCAACGAATGATAAAAAGACAAATGTGAGCTGTCCCATTATACCTAATGAAAGTCATTCTTTTATTGTTTTGAGTGACATAATATATTAAGACAGGGTATAAAATGCTACCTCTATTTTGTTACAAAATACAACGGAATTATAAGCTTTCATGGTAAAATTGTGTGGGCCCATAATGTTACTTCCATATAATTCACCTTTAGGAATCTGCAGTGATAATTTAAACAAATGGTATATTAATGGAACAACCAATCTTTTTTCTGAAAATAGTGCAGTGTTAGCTTGAACAGAAGATTTCATCCTATATTCAAGTTCTGCACATCTGAAAGATGAAAATCAGAAGAGACAAACTGACTTACCTTATCTTTCTCTTGTTTGTAATCCTTCAAGGCCTCCGACAATGCTTTTTCTGTGCCAGTCAGCTTTGACACTGACATGTCTAACTTGCTCTTCAAGTTCTCTATGTCAATTCTCTGTCGCTGCACTGTGTCTCTGGCTTCTTTTAGCTGCCGCTTGAGTGACTTAAGGGGGGAAAAAAAACAACAAGAGCCGACTTATATTCTTTCTTCCGAGAATAAAAATATCCTTGAGCCTTTTAAAATCTTGATCGAACAGGTCCCATAAACTGATGCATCCCTCAACCTAGTCACAAGATCACAGCTAATGTTTTCAAAGCCCTTTCCCATGTGAATAGTAAGAGTGGAAACAAAAGAAATAATAAAAATCTGTAATAATGGTTTGGTGAGCACAAGAGGATTTCCCTCTCTTGTTTCCAAACTGACCACAAGTGAATCACAAATGAATTTTTACAGTCCAAAGCAGTGAGAATGTTCCATTATAGTCGATGTATGGATGAGAAATCTATTTCCACTGCTCAGGGACTCATCCAACATTGGATTAAAAAAAAAAGGTGAAACAAGAGGAACTATCTGTCATACAAGAGAACAAATGTAGTAAGCTGAGTGATAATTTCATCAAACTTGATGAAAGAGATGATGGAACTACCTTGTCACAGAAAAAGAAAAAAAAAAGGGGGCAAGAACAAAACTGATATGCAGATATAATTTTGAAAGAAATATATATATTTAAGTATGTGTATGTTTGCTCGAGAAGTGATTCTGTTGGGTACGTACCTCTGCTTGACTTGAGCTTGCATAGCGATTGCTGGGGGTGTCACTGGCAGCTGAACTCTGGCCCCAGCGACCTACATAGCCACTGTCCACACTCTGTGAACAAACACAAGATTATGGGCAATATGACATTTTGCTACATAGATATTATGAAAGAAAGATGACATGTTGTGTTATATATTAAACTGTGGCATCTCTTCAGCAAAAATGTGTTGTTGTTACTGAAGAGGCCCTGATGTTATTGTTCAAACTAGGGTTATGATCCTTCAAACAAAATGGTCATCATAATCAGTTAATTGCAGAGCGATATCTCATTAATATCTCAACGTGAACTTGTTTGATGCTGTATGCATTGATGTACCCGACAAACATGAGAGACATCAGTGATTCTCTATAGACATAACTGGATGAAGCATGAAACATCAGTAATTCTCTACTGGGAAACTTATTCACAATTTTGTCTTTGTACTTCCTAATCAAGGGCAAGTTTATCTGTGTAAAAATTGTGAAGAATAAAATGTCTATACTTCAACTATGTGCTTGGGAATGGGTATGGGGTGGCTTGTTCTTCTTCAGTAAAATGCGATGCGTTTGCTCACTGTTCTTTGCTTTTCTGCATGCTAGAAAGTGGCCGACTTCTACACTTCTGAATGCAAATTATAAATATATTGATAGGTTTTTTTTTTTCCAATGGGAATATTTTTTAACAAAATCATTTCTTTGCACTGTAAACACTGATTCTCTATTTTATAAAATCTTCTTTATCCCAGGCTTATATGACTGATGATTCCTCATCTACCCTGCCTTGCTTGAATGTATAATTTCACTTGGTTCTATCATTTTTAAAAAAAAGCGATTTAAAAAAAAAGGCAACCATGTTACATTCTAAATTACCTGTGTAGATTCTTTATGCAGGCGAGATTTCAAATCCATGTTGTCCTTATGCATTTTATCCAGTTCAGTCTGAGTAAGTTCCAATCTGTCTTTCAAGGACTCGACCTGTGCAAATGGAAGCATATATAAATTTCAAAATATGTTTAATTGTAACCATATCTGTAACATGTACAATACATTCTTGTTAAATACTAATTATGAATCAGAAACTATGTCCAGGTGACAATTTCATTACAATAAAGAATTCAACAGAACCATTAAATCTATATATCTATAGAACCAGCAAAATTCTAGCTGTAATTCTCCATACACTGGACAATTCATTACATTCACTCTAAATACTAGTCTAATCCTGTCAAAACCAAAGGTTCATGTCAATGCCACTACCTGTAAGATGAGTACAGTCTCAATGCTGAGCATACACAAAGTTTATTTTTCATCACTTTCACTTATTTTAAATGTGGATGATGGTCCTAACACCATAAGTAGACAATTCATTGATAATTTGATTATTCTTTATAGCAAGCTATTTGACAAGCAAAGCATGTTGAGCAAATGCTATGATTTGCTGGTTTGCTCTTGTGCGAATGACTAAGCTACAAGTTGTTGGGGGTAACAATATGTGGATAAAGCTATAGGATTGCAAAAGCTCCATATAACATTTAGAACAAGTAGTTTGTGCTGGCCAACAATAAGAGCTCCACCACAGCTGTCATTGTTTGTTAATTTATGACAGTACATCCAAAAAAAAAAAAAAAAAATTTTTGTCTCCAGGTGCATATCATCACATCAAATCCATTTGTGCCAGAATCATAATATGATTGCATGTTGCCGCCAGACCCAGGTCCTTTTCTTGTCTCCAAACTTTAATAATGTCTTTGTTTTCATGCTTTGTATCTTCTGTCCACATATCAGGCTGTGCCAGTGATTTCCTTTCCAAGCACGCCTGTTGATGCTATTGTGGCTGTACTTATTTGCTTCACTTGTTGTTTCCTTTTTCTTTTTTTCAGGTTAAAACAGTCATGAAATGAACTCTACAAAGGAGAAGCCAGAGTCCCTCTTGCTGTTTTTTTTTTAATTTCAAAATAAGAGGGACTTGGCAGGAAAAGAAAGTCCGAACTTATTTCAAAGGACTAAATTCAAGCTATTTACCCCAAATATATGGTGTACTGCCTTAAAAAGAAGTACTAAGGGAGAAATTATAGTTTTCCACATTTTTCAAAAAGGCATGCTCATTGAAAATGCTACAGTGCAGTACTCCTTTGAGGCATGAAATTACACAGAACTTGGGTGAAATAAAAGGGCCAAAAGACAATGACATTGTCACTGACTCAATAGTGCATGCAGGGCATGATTACCTCAGTTTCTAGAATCTCTACCAGAGCATCATCCCCTCCCACTACATCTGAAGCTGTAGCACTTCCCACCTCATCATGATCTGTATCCTCCTGGGCTGGATACTCATCCTGTGTGTCATAGGAAAGGCAACCTGGTTAATGTGGTGCACATCCCCCTGCTCTAGACATTCCACTTTGAAAACTTTGTTACACATCTTATGGCAATGACTAAATCAAAGTAACTCCCTGAGATGGCCGCCGCAAAAGCTTTGTAGCAAGTTTTAAGCAAGGTGGGGGAAAAATTTAACAGCTTCTACAGGTGTTATACAACAGAAGGAAACACACTCAATTAAAATGTTAAATTAAATATTTCTATTGTGAATTTTTTGAAAGAAGTGAATGACTTAAAACTACTTGTTACAAGTGCAGTTACTCAGAACAAGCTATTGTAAGTATATTACTATAACCCGCTATTATTTTTTTTTTAATCACTGGATAGCTAAAAGATAGCCAAACTCATTTATCACAACTTAGAATAAATGCATGCTGTCTTCAATTTCAATGCACATATCTTTCACCATGTTATGAAAAAAGAAAGTTAATTAAATGGCACATCTTTCCCCAAGAAGGACAGTTTTCTTCACCTTCACTCTTACTTCCTAGCTTCCATTTTCACCATGGATGTATAACTGTCTTTTGCATTTGTTATGCAATATACAATGAGAAATGTAAATAGATGGGGAGAATACAAATTCTCTTTTTTTTCCCAAATCATAAAAAAAACTATTGTCATATGCTGCTTAAGCTGTTCTTGCTTAAAGAAGACAAGAGACAAAAGAAAGGAAAAAAAAGGAAAAAAACAGAAGGAAAAAAAAAAAAAGGGAAAGGCATTGGGCTCTAACAAAATAGGGAAGCAAATTGAGGTTGTGTATGAGGCACTTTATAATGCTTAATTCATTACAAAATATGGTGGATGTCAGAATTTCATGTGGCTTGAATAAGGAATAATTTCTGAAAAGAGCTATCACCATATTAAACAATGAATCAACAAATCAAAAAGAGGTCTGTAAGCTTTTTGAACATGACTTTCTAAGACTGCTCTTATAGGGGTCATTTCTGTATTTGATAGCCTTCCATAACATTGAGGAACTTCATCACTATGTACATCTGAATAACATGATTAACAATGCTGTGAATGAACCAAAGAGACTACGTTACAACTATCACTGTCACAACATTATCAATACTGTCAATGCCATGATAGCTCTAAGTTGAGGCGTTAGTAGTAGAGCTACTGCTACACGGATTAATCACAGCACACAAGTTCGTATAATCACATCCATAAACAGCAAGTTAAACAATAATATTTGTGATTCATAACACCAACTACATCAACAAATGCCTCCCGAGACATCACAAAAATTGAAACTAGGACCACACACCACAGGATGTTGGAGATCTCCACTTAGACAACAGCACTAGCTTCAACTGCTCACACACAGACATGCCAATTCCTACTATTTGATAATGAAACTGCAGACTGCCGCTCCGGTCACACAATATATACATTACATGTACTTTGGACAAGGCCATGCTTCTTTAAGTGAAAAAGATGGACAGTGGTGTTTGTTTATTTGTTTGTGTTACGGTTTAACGTAGCATCAGCACTATCACGGCTTTATTGTGCCAAACACGGCACGATATGTTTACACCTTAAGAAGACGAGAGGAAAGAGAGCAGGACAGAGGATAGGAGCAAGGAGAGAGAGAGAAGAGACATATGTCAACCCTTGAACATTATGGATGGTATTTCATGTCTGCTGATGGTGGGCTTTCACTGCCTGCAAGTGAGAGCAAAGAACCTACTTATATACCCTGGATCCCAGTGGAGGACGACCACAATGGTGTGTTTGTTTGCTTCAAACAAGTACCAAAAAAAAAAAAAAACCATCAGTACCTCATGCAGAGAGAAGCACATACCTTGCAAAACCTCTCCCCCCCTCTCTTCACTGCCCTATCCTTTCCTTTCCCATCCTTGAACCCCTTTCATTTCTCAAGGTGAATAACATTCTGGTCACTGATATTTTCAATCAAGATACACTAGAGTGAAAGGGCTCTATTTCTTCAGTGTTACAGTAGCCTACAACAGATAATGGCATCCATCTGTTCCCCGGTTCACATATTTTTCATGTCCATTTTTTCTTGTTCTTTCTTTTTGATCTATCTCCTCAAATCAATGCAGAAATATCATAGCTTTTGTTTCACAAGGATTGTTTCGGCCTTTCCCTCACAGGAAACAGTTACATTCACTTAAAGACATAATTAATACAAGCATGTTTCACTGGTAGTGACAAAGTCAGAGTCCTAGTTTAGGCAGCTCATTTATATGGACTACGTTTTAAGCTCAGAGGTTAATCAGGCAGTTTCATCTTTGTCACACTTCCCAGGTAATTTATTTTCATGGCTTAGCGCCTTATTCACGAAAGCTCAGGAAACTTCATCCATTAAGCTCCCTATCTGTTACTAGATCAAAACCCACTTTTATTCTAATATGTCAATGTTAAGTTTGCTGTTTTCAGAACACTACACTTTCTCTCCCTTGACTTTTTTCTTTTCTTTTTTTTTTTTTTTTCTTTTTTTATAGTCGGACCTTTAACTCGTACTTTGTCTTATGAATTCCTTCATTCTTTCCAGTCACCTCGTGTGATGAAAATAAGATTCAGGTGGGAATTTTGTTGTCACGATTCATTTTCTTTTTTTTAAAACTGTTTAATGGTTATCTTATCTGCACAAAAAAACAAAAGCTCTAGAAAAAAGCTTGTCTCATTAACTACAAAAGAACCCCCTATTTCTCACATCCTTATATGTTGCTCGGAGCAGCAGTTTTGATACAGACTATACAACACTTTCAACATCAGGATATATTCTGTCTACATATAAACAGGCCTGAAAATGAAGCTTACAGACAGCTATTTCACTGCACAAGCATTGCGGAAACAAAATTTACACTGCATAAACATCTGACATTCATAGCCACAACACCAACAGTATATATGTACATGTATTTTGTGCTATGGCCTGCATTTCATATATGAAACGTGACTTTTTTTTTCCACTGCACTTATTTATTGCAACTGTTTGACTTTGTCTAATTTTTAAACCGTTATCTTAGTTCAGCAGAAAGCAAAGAAAAAAATAAAGCGGCAATAAATGTTTTGAAATGGCCTCACTGACAAGCTCAACATATATTACAGCATACACAGCGTGTCACAGTGCATGATATCTTGACATCAATGCAAAAAAAAAAAAAAACCCACTGAAGTAGAAATTGATCACTGGCATGATGCAAACATTCTACAGCACACACAATATGCCACAGTGCATTGCTTGGGTTTTTACAGTCAATGACATGCTAGACTGGGGTAAAAAAAAAAAAAAGAAGCAGTCCATTCAAACTCTAACTAACAATGCATCAACTCAATCAAATCTATTTTATAAATACATTTTACCTTATTCTTTTTGTTATTACAAGTTGTGGAAAGGAACATAATTATTATCTTGTATGGTGCAGTGCTATAATGTTTTATTTTTCAAAGCTCCTTAGTGCAAAGCTCCCAAGCTTAGAAAAAAATGTACAACATGCAAAAATTGAAATGAGTGAATAAAAGCAATTAACCGAATCAGGAAAAAAAAAAAAAAAGAAAGAAAACAAACAATAAAGCTGTACAATTCTATGCAAAATCAGCACAAGAAACAACAATGTTGACAATCTGGACAAGATGGGAAATGAAGGAAAATATTATTTCCGTGGCAAAGCTGTTATACTGACTATTGTGCTGTACAGGATGGAATTGGTATTGCAGTGCAATATTTGTTATTCATGGGCACAGCAATGCAAAGCAATGCACAGTAACATCCTAGGGTCAACACTGAATGACATAACAATGCAAAGGATGACGCTCTGGTTTCCCAAGCAGCAAAACATGTCCTGCTTGTTAATGGTCAGGGTGGAACAAATGAAAAAAATGAATCCTGGTTAAATATCAGGATCTAACTCTAAAAGAAATTTAAACTAATTTTTTTTTTTTTAATAAAAAAAAAAAAAAAATCCAAAATTATATTCCTGAAAACTATCAGGATTTATCATAAACAACAAAATACATAAAGGTTATCAGTCAGATAGTAACAGATTAAATTTAAAATAAAGTATCTATATCATAGTTACTAGTTAGTCTATGAGTATTGAAGAGATACAAAAAAAAAAAAAAAACATGTCCTGGTTAACTATCAAACGTAAATATACAAAATAAAACTTGGCATGGTTAACAGTATTAAACGAGGGAATTATTTTCAAATAAACTGTCTGGATTGAACATGAGGAAAATTTCCAGAATAATGTCAGAATTATTTATGAAAAGTAATTCCCATGAATTGTAAAGATTAATCATGTCCAAAAATCCATGTTAACTGTCGTGATATACATGTATGATGAAATACAGAGTTGATATGGGAAACTACCCATGGAAAGGATATTGAAATATGTGCTGGGTCAGTGTCGGTGAGTACATGCTGCAATCCAGGTGTTAGTTTCAGAGTTCTACCACTTCAGTGCTACAGCTCAACACACATTTAACACAAGAGGGGAAGAGTGGGGTGTACGATGATGCACATGAAGGCAACAGCGCTGAAGCCAGAGAAATGAATGAGGGGGGGAAAGGGTAGTGGAAATCTAATGATACTTATACCTCTGACATGGGCACATCTGCGTACGTTGGGTCATCCGTGGTGTCAGACTCGGAGGCTGTGGCACTACCAACATGATAGCCATAGGAATCATCTGCCGAGGCCACTGGAGAATGCAGCCGTGGCGTCTTGGCAGCACGGGACTTTTCTTTCACTCGAGCACTGGGTGACTTGGCCCGGCGCATCATCTCTCTCTTGACTTCTTCCTTGGGACTTTCACTGGTGATGCTGCGCCTTGGTGTCTGTTTCATTTGCTCAGGTCCTTGTGCAGCAGCCGCACTGCTGGACGTGGCTGGCAGATTGTCGCTTCCCTCTACATACCTCTTCATCCTTGGAGTTCCATCTCTACTACTACTTGTACTAGATCGTGGAGACCAGATATTTTCACTAGAAGGACTGTGGTGTCGAGGTATTTTGGATGCCCGAGGAGTAAGATCATTTCTATCTCCTAGGCTGGAGGCCACCGAACCGTGCTGACTTTCCGAACTGCGTGTGCTACCACCCGAAGACGCAAGTGAATCTCCTGCCGGCTCTAGATTCGCAGTGAATTCTTTCACTGACAGCACATTGCTAACAATCCCGGGGTTGACATCTGAGTGGTGCCTTCTTGGGGGTTTCTGGGATTCCCGTTTGTGTGGGTCTCGTCGGCCAACCAACTGGAATGTGGTTTCCCCACTGGCACCAGTTACAGCTGCAGTAGAACTGGACGTCACACCAGACTTAAACTCCAGATCATCCATGGCTGTTCGAGGTGGGCTCTTAGTTGAGGAGGGAGATTCGTTGCGGGGACTTCCAAACTTTCTTTTGGGTACATTGCTGTGCAGCTCCATGCACAGTCGGATGGCCTTCATCCAGTTATTGCGGATGCCCAATGTCATGGCCGCAAGAGTGTACTCACCATTACCAGTCTGTGGAGGGGGGAGGGGAAGAGGGGGAGGTGAGGGATTATGACGGTCATAGATTACACATAATAGGAGTAACAAGACCGAAATCAACACATCTGGACAGACTCTAGCATAAAATGAATGGCTCCTTGTACACATGGTGTAAAAGCACATTAAATATATTACTGTATATGTTGACATCTATAAAGGTTTATATGCACACATTCAGTAACAGAAAGTAACCTGTCAAGCTGATAACATCAACAAACAATTGAAACCTATGGAAAAATGATGTAAGACACAAACTTAAAATCTTATATAGCTAAAATTTCATCAGTCTTTTGTGAGCAGACATTTACCTTGCCTACAATAATTACTGGCCCAGATAAAGCATAACCAAAACGATCATGAACTGAAATACTGTAACATTCTGTTCAAATTGTTCCAAAACTTCAGTCTCCTTCTGAAATTTCCAGAAGACAATCTATTTCCCAGGTTTTATACAAACTGTAATAAATATTTGTGGACTGAAGTTAAATCATGTAAACTTTACCTTACAAAAGCTGATGTTAGCCTGAACAAAGTATATACCAAAATCTGCCTAACTCATTCACTCCGATGAGCCAGCCACAGCAGTAAACATCAGAGTAACTCTTTCAGTATTATATAACCGATGTTTCAGATCTAAGTTATCCATTCCCATGACCTAAAAATAACTGTCACTGACTCTCTAAAAAAAAGTGACATGTCTGCTTGGGAACCTAACGCTATGGCTGAAAACAAAAGATACCTTTGTCAGGTACTCTTCTTGATTACATTCTCAATCAATTAATGAGCTTGTGCATTACATATGTAAAATCATTCTATTTCCTGGAACAAGGTTTTGTGATGTCATTTTCTTTCTCGAACAGAGAAGCCTTTCTTAAGAGTTTGTGCGGAAATTTTTTCTTTTCTCCGTAACGTAATCTTAACACACAGCTGTGTAATGAGCTTTCTGTGTGTTTAATCATCGAATACAAAAACATGATTTTAACTTTTCCTTCTCAAGATAATATTATCAGTTTTACTATGGAAACCTGTGCGTTGCTAGGCTGGCAGAGTAATATTCCCTTGAATTAATATCATCCAAAACCATATTAGGTGCACAGTACGGGGTTAATGGATTTGACTAATGATACTGACTTCACGGCAATATTCTCTGAGAGTGCCATGTTTTTACATCCCACCACAATATACTAAGCATCGAAAATGATGTGATTGCCATCCTTCTTGAAAGAATGTTTTTGAGTAGACCTAATGTTATACATGAATGAGGATAAGTAGATGGCCAAGCTACCACTGCAAAAACAAGTCACCAATCAGCCACAAAGAAGAAGAAGAAAAAAAAAAAAAGAATACACAGCACAGATAGTAATGATAAGAACATTAAGCTTAATGCTCAACTGACGAGGACATAGCATTGTAAAAAGACACAAGAAACTGCCTGCAAGAACATACAACTATAATACTGGCACTGTCTCATGCTCAATGAGACATCATTCCATTTTCAGCAAAAGTTCAGTCAAAATTTAATAGTTAACATTCAGGATTCAGCCAGCACTGTTAAGGAAACAGAACTGAAGATGCTTGAAACAAACAAACAAACAAACAGAACTAAACACAGACTGGAACAAAGAAAAATTTACATGCTCCAAATTTAGGACATGAAAGAAAGAAAAAATGGAAAAGAAAGGGGAAGAAAAAGGCGGATATTTTTTATTTTTATTTTTTAAACGAAAGACATTATAATGTGAATGTAGCCAACAATTCATTCTTCAGTCACCAATGGGGATTGATTTTCACAAGCCTAATCCAACCCTCTGCCAGGCACAAAGGCTACTAATATTAAGTGTTGTAAAGAGGAAGGAGAAAATCAATTTTCTCATTTTCAGTGCCACAAAAAATAAAAGTGAACAAAATTAATATGCTTAACAGGAAACACAGTTTCTGTGCTCAATGAATGTTTCAGAATTGTTTCAGGAAGTACTTTTCAAGCAAATAACACAAAATTTTTTCTCTCTTTCCTAGCTTAAATTATTCAATAGTCCCTGTGCCTAGCAAAGGGAACTAATTAGGCTGGTTTAAAAAAAAAAAAAAAAAATTCTATTAATTCTGAGCTTTTTTTTCTTTTTTTCCATTCTCCAAAACCCAAACTCTCAACCTTACCTTAATCTTGAAGCCATAGTTACGATGGGTGGCAGTCTCCGACACCTCATAGCAGGATGACAGGTCAATCCTTCCATCGAGCATGTTGGCCTCCTCCGCTTTGGCATCTTTGTAATACCTAAGGGAGTTTCCCGCCAGCACAAACCAGTGCTTGCGCGACTCCTGGAAACAAGATGATAATTCCTCCAGTGCTCCCTTCACTGTCAATCGCTATTTTCTGATGCTGACACAAGATCCTTGATCTTTGAAAATGAACAAGCAACTACCTCTTCTCCCCCCCCCCCCCCCCCCCCCCCCATACATCTCACAAGACAAAGCATCACCACAAAATTGACTAACACTTTTCATTGATAAATGTCTTGAGCCTATGGCAAATGAGTCGAAAGTCACACCAGCTAATTTCAAGTCACAGCCGTTTTTGACTGTTTTTTTTTTTTTTTTTACTATTTTCCAACTGTGATACCAAAATATTTCTTTTTTTCAGATTAAAACAGGATAAACTGTCATTTTGTGAAAACAAAAACAAAAAAAAAGTTTTAGTACCCTAGTCGGAAAGTAGTTAAAAACGACCAAAAATGGCCATATATCTTCGTTGCCCAAAGCAACTTCCAACATTTGCCCTGGTCACAAGACAAATGTCTAACCAAAGTTTGTATTTTAACCTCTCCTTCCCTCCAAAGAAGATCTAACATGATTAATCAGATGTTGACTAAGAAATACAAATGACAGAAAGTCATACAAACTCTTTCACAAAATCTTCCAAGAAGTTAAAGCAACACTGTACTGTATGAAAACAAAACAACAGGCAAAAAAAAAAAAAAGTCAAGACCATGCCACGATAACCCTTCCAAAAATTTTTTTTAAAAAACTTGCTTTGAAAAAGTAAACATGGAAAAGATAACACGTCCAGCAAAAAAAAAAACAAAAAAAAAACATTCATTAAACAAAAAAGTTTTGAAAAATAAGAAAACTCTCAGCTGTAACTATGGTTTGGAAAGAACTCTGGTGATATGATATTAACATATTTGATGGGCAAAATAAGATGTGCCTTTAATACAATGTTCATGCTGGTGAAAACTAAAGAATATTAGACAAAAAATGGTCAATGTTGATCATTTTTCTCATTACCTTTTCTGTGGGTGCCTGCTTTATAAGCCATCCTTTTTTCATGTAGACCAAATCCTGTAACAGATAAATTGAATATGAAAATGAGTCAAATTTCAATTTCTTTTAACACACACACTTTGCTGTTCTACTATTTCCTATTATGTGTCAGTAAAGTGAAATGTTTACCCTAGCTTCAAAATAAATGTCAAAGTAACTGTACTCATTTTTCTCGTACTTTTATTTTAAAATCATAACAAACAAAAAAATATCACAAATTTTCTTCAGACATTTCTTTAGTTACTATCTTGACTGTTTTAAGTGACAACAGTGAAAAAATGTTGTATTGGTGAAAGAAAAAATAATTCTTTTTCAAACAAATGAACCTACAAAATACTCCTTAATGCAAGTATAACAATCTGAACTGATAAAATTATAATATAATATTGATTTTTGAGAAATTTTCAATCATAAGAGTCTTTATTTCATAGGAACACAGAGAGAGAGAGAGAGAGAGAGAGAGAGAGAGAGAGAGAGAGAAAGAGAAAGAGAGAGAGACAGAGAGACAGAGAGAGAGAGAGACAGACAGAGAGAGAGACAGAGAGAGACAGAGAGAGACAGAGACAGAGAGAGAGACAGAGAGAGAGAGAGAGGAAAAAAAGACAAAAAGTTATTGAGATCCATCAGTGGCATTGATGTTTTTTTGTTTTGTTTTTTTTTTCTCATTATTTTTGAACCCAAACTGAAGGCATGAACTTAAAAGACAGGAAAAGGTCAACAAATTTTAAAAAACAGACCATGCTAATTTTCATATTTAGGAATGAGACAGTACAGCAAATAGGCCCAAAGAACTGGCAAGCGAAAAACTGGGCCTTCAAGCACAAAAGACAAAGGTGTCCCTTATATTTTAACCAGCCTGCCGGTTCATAACTGGAAAACTATGGTCTGAATTGATTCATTTTCACTGTTCTAAGGAAAACTGTCTCTGGACTATTGCATTCCCATTTTCTCAAGGTGGGCTGAACTGGACTTTTATATGCTATGAGAAACGGCTGGTATCACATTTTGGTTCTATTTTGGCTTCCCAAAAATGCCAGTGTTTGTTCGTTCTTTGCATCCCTCAGGTGGAGTGACCAGGTCTCACTGACAAAAACTTTAGCATGAAATGCTTCAAAGAAAATGTCAATAACTTAACAGAAAACAATGGCACTTTACCAAGCTGGCTGACATTGAGTTGTCCGTTCACTGTTTTTTTTTTTTTTGGTTTTTGTTTTTGTTTTTTAAAAGCCAGGTGCACGTCCTCACCCCACCCCTCCTAACCTTCTGACTACTGGGTTGTTTTCCAGGTATTGACCAGACATTTAAAGGGGTCAAATTGTTTGGCAAATGCTGGAATTTTTAAATCGCCAATATTTGGTTCCCTTTCACACAAAACTGACTATATTATATGTCATTGGAAAAGGAAGCAGAAGTAGAATATGGATTGGATTTAAATTTGGAATTACTGAAACATGAATCAGGAAAAGTAGGAAAGCAAACCGAGCCGATGTTTCCACTCTTGGTAACTTTCTGTGCCGAGGTCAAGCTATTGTGTCCGCCCACGGTAGTCAAACAGTTAAAATTTTAAAAGCAAATGTCTCTTGCCATCTCCAAACCGGCAATCTAGTTATCAATCATTAATACAGTGATAGAAGTTCCATGAAGTTTACCACTGAACCATCTGTGAGAAGAGTGTCCTCTTGATTTATGAAACGTGTCTGGCTAAGACTTCAGACAGTCATCAGTTGGTTCTTGTGTGTTGCTGTTGTTTGATTTTGTTTAGTATTTTTTTCAAAAGTTAATTGCTTACAGTACTATGCTCATTTCAAGGCACGGAATTTGATACCAAAATGAGCTGGAACTTGAAACAGCACCAACATTTGTTTCTTTACTTCTTTACATTTCTTTTTTTTTTTTTTCACTGGTCTCAAAGAAAACCAAGAGATGCTGAGTAAAAGAACTAAAAAAAAAAAACAGAAAAACGTAACAAGAAAGGTTCACTACAGCTACACTACAACCAAACTTATAGACAGACGACTACATTAACTGTACAATAAAGTATGAATATACAAAATCAGACAGGCAAAAGTTCTACAAAGCAAACAGAGCAGACAGGCTAAAATTGAATTTCTCTCGTATGTCAAAGATCTGAAATTTTGCAATCTATTCCTAGTGCCAAAAAGCCATAAGCTGGATAGCCCAAGACATGGGACATTGAATTATCATTACAAATCTACTGGCAGTTATGAAAAGAAAATAAGCTTATTTGGATGTGTCAAAGATCTGAGTTCCAGAAGACAAATTACTGATGGCTAATTTTAAAATTCACAATCAAACCAGCCAGAACAAACAAATCAAAATCAATTTTCAAATGTTTTCCTTTCTTCTCACAAATTTCCTTTATATACATATATGTTATTGCCCTAAATTTTGAGTCTGGGACTGGCTTTTCATATGTGTGTGTTTTTATTTTTTTTTTTTTGTTGTTGTTGTTGTTGTTGTTTTTTGTTTTCTATTGCTTATATACTTGGTGTTCTCTTTACTTTAAGCTTGTTTTGTTTCTATCTACAAGATGGATGGGTACGAAATAGTTGCTTAGTTTTATGATCTGTGACAAGCAAATTCAACAGAATTAAAGGTTTCTGTTTGATCTAAAAATAATGTTCACCATTAGTAAAAATTTACAAATAAAATGAATCACAGTGAAGAACAGCTGATGAAATCTAGGTAGAATTAGGTCATTCAAAATACATTAAAAATGACAGCATCACACTATGGTGCACACATCAAGGACATGCAATCAAAGCATATGTTCACAGCACAAAATTTAACAACACGCTGATAACTCTGTTCTGCTTCACAAACTTGAGCGACCAGGTGGGGGTTGTAAAAGAAAAAAGACATGTCTATGCATGTCTATTAAATGATTATAATTAATCTAATTAATCTTCCATAGATATGGACTACTATAGCTTGTGTACAAAAGTGTTTACAGTTGAGAGCAAGAAAAGAAAAACAATGGAAGACTATAGGTAAATGAGTAAGAATGACAAATAGAAAAGTGAAAGACTCAAAGAAGCACAGCTGGGAAGGCAGACTGACAAAGACAGAGAGAGAAAGAGAGAGATAGAAGAGCTGATGACAACAAAGAAAATACTGATAAAGATGTGCCTCAATTATAAAGTGGAGTTAACTGACAACTTCATTCATCAAGATTATTTCCCTTTCACTACTGCAAACATTGACACAATGGTCCTGGCACTGCAATGACAGGCGATGTGTTTGTCCTCTGCATATCCCTTGTAAGCAAATGGCTTAAACAAAACACACACACACACACACACACACACACAAAATAATAATAATAATATGCTCACTTCAAATACTGCTCAACAATATCACTACTATTTAGAATATGTTCACTCCAGCTATTATCATTCATCCCCCCGCCCCCCTCATCCTACTCCTCCTAGGCTCAAATTTCACAGCCAGTTAAAACTTCAAAATGAAAAGAAAAAAAGTATAAATCCATTCTCTCTCTCATACATTTTCATATCAAAACTGACCAAACATTTTTTATATAACATGTCAAAAATAAATACTACTGATGGATTATGAAAACTTACTCACTGGCAAAATACTACAGACATGTCACCAAGTAGTTTCTTCCCAACTACAGAGTTGTGCATCAAGTGTGAGTACTTTTCTTCTCTCTTATGCTAGTTCTTTTACTTAGACATGTTTTCCAGTGTTTTCAATGTTGATATATTTAGTAAGTTAGAGTATGTGCCATACATGTTTAGGATTATATCATCAATATTTGGGAATATGTTAACTTCATAGTGAAAGCAAGCTTTTATACAGTTAACTTTAAAGCCAAAATCTTTAATCAGAATATTACAATGCAGCATATTTATTTGTATTAATCATGCCATTTAGAAACAGATGTTACTTGTGCAGATATTTCAAAGCAAGTCCCACATAAGATACTTCCATCACCAGAGGACAAGTCACCGTAAATAATGGTATGAAGTGGGGAAAAATCCAGTTCTAAGACCTGTTCAATTAGTTAACAAGTTTTAATATAGACTAATGAGATAAGCAATCATGATTGAAGGACTATTCTTGTTTTCTAGCATATCCCTTTTCCCTGTTAAAGCTGATGATTATTTAAAGTGATTATTTGGGTCAACATTACAGAAGAGATTTCATGTATACACAGTATCATTTACGCCTGAATAAACAGTGCAAACAGGATATCAAGAACAGACAGCTAACTGTGAAGCAAAGCTAAAAAAATAAAAAAAAAAACAAATATTCAAATAACTACTGAACTAAAGATCAAAGCACCAAAATTGAAAGAAAGAATGAAAAAAAAACCTTTATTTAAATGAAACTGCAAATATGATGTTGACTGTTCAGTCAGTGAACAATCAAAAAAGGAAAAGCAAAATGATGAAGATCTTATATTCCAGATTGTTTTATCCTGATGGCAGAGAAACTATACAATACCCAAACAAGGCTACAATGCAAATTAAAAAGCTGAAGGAAAAAATGTACAGAAAACACCCAATAAGAAAGGTGTAACATAAAATAATGTATACATCAAAATGTGTAAAAGTAAAAAGAGTATGGAGTTAATAGCCACTACACAACTATTAGGTGCCCCAAACCCTTGCTGTTGTTGTCACTGTTGTAGTTGCTGCTGTGACTGATGCTGCTGCCGCTACAGTAGTTAGAGAGGTAGTGGTAGTAGTGGTGGTGATACTAGTAGTAGCATTGGATTTGCTGGCTATACTTGCCTCGTACTTGCTGGACGCCGTCTCAGGGTTAACGGCTGAGGTGGTGGGGGCAAGACTAAAGACCCTACTAGAGGCATTGAGTTCCGAACTCCGAGCCATCTAGAGCAAGGAGGTTGGGGGAAAGAGTGGCGGTGAGTCACAATGGATAATGTTCAATGATGGATGAGAAAGTCTGAACTGATTATGTGCTAAAAAAAAACGAGTGGCGGTGGGTCAAGATGGATAATGTTGAAACAGATGGATAATGTTGAATGACAGATGGGCAGCCTGAGCTGATTCTGTGTTCGGAAAGTGGCAGATAAATGATACGGAACAATGGGTGAGAAAGGCTGAACTGATACCGTGCATCTAGTTTGATAAAAAATAAAAAGGAGTAGGAAAAGATGATTTCTCTCAGGTTGACTGATGGATATTGTTGAGAAAAATTTTAACGGTTGTTTTGTGAAGATAAATATGCCATAACTTATAACCATTTTACAAACAAATCAGGTAGATTTAACATAATGAATGAAGATGGGGGGAAAAAGTGAATGCAAATCCCACAAAACTGTACCATAATACTAAACATTTTCCTGTCATAAAGTATCAATCTCCAAGCGACAGATAAAGAATGAATATACTTATGTTATCCCATCAAATTTCCGATCCCGTACAACACTTCACAAGGATAACTGTTTTCCTCTCCTGAATACTGATGGTTGCCCACCTACACTACAAAGAAGAATAAGAGCAACATAGGGGCCTGCTACTGGTCTGATACTGTTCAAGAACATGTCTCCTGGCATAAAATGCTGTCATGAGGATGATGTACAAGACTCAATGTGATAGCATTTATACAAAGCAATTACACCTGCTTTCCATGACCTCCTTTAGATCTTTTACTAACCTTGTCTGCAATATAATTTTATGGCTCTGTTCTTCCTTCTCCTTCTTATTTTTTTTTTTTTAAACATATATATATTTACTTCATGTTTTTATTTTCTTATAGAATTTTTTCATATCTTAGATCTCATTCTTCTGAATGAAACTTGCACAGAAAAAGTATCCCCACTTATTAAAAAATCCCAAGCACTAGCATATAATATCAGAGACATCAATCATGCACCTAAGCTATCACTATGTCTGATATTCACCATCAAGACTAAACTAATACGTCTCCCAGTTATTCATGTTTCTTTTTCTTTTTCTTATGTTTTCAGTGCAAAATGAACTCTATCATGCTCTTCCCTCACATTTCCTTTTATATTTGATTCTATGACAGAGGGTTGCGATTTTTCATACCTTGATATATTGATCACAAAACACATTTTTTAAATTATTATTTTCCTTTTTCTTCCTCTGGGAAAAATATGCAGACATTTTCAACTTATATGACAAAAAAATATGAAAAAAATAAAGTTGAGCTATCTGAGAGGAAGAAAAAGGAAAATATTAATTAACAATGTTGTTTGTGATATGTGCAATCAAGGAACAAAAACTCACATCCTCTTGTCACAGCCTCCTCTATAAAACCATCAATAAACTTTGCTAGAAACAAAATCCATGGACATGCAAAGCAAGAACCTAAAAAATCATAATACTGCATATTTTAACAAAAAAAAAAAAAAAAGCTCAATACCATGCTGTGATACAAAACAAAGTTGCAAATGGCTCATTTCAAAGCCACGAATCAAAATGATTAGATAAAGAGTGTGTGTTGTTGATTTCAATAGTTGCAAAAACTATCATGATGCAACAACACTGCATGCATCTTCTTCAAGACAAGGTGCATTCTGGTCAGTTTATCCCAGTGACAGGGAGGGGCTAATTCAGCAAAAAACTCTAAAAGTAAAAGGGTCCACTTGAAAACATTGAAAATTACGGGGAAATTTCAACAATTTAATAAAACCTCTAAAGTTTTGTTAGATTCTAACAACTATTTTTTCATTTGTTAGAATACACTTTTCAATTTGGTTTTAGCTCTTTATCCTAACGTTTGTTGCAATATCTGCATCATTTTTTTTAACTGATGACACGTATCCTCTTCACATAATATGGACTACTGACTACTTTCTTGAGTAACCTAATCAACCTAAGCAACAATAAAATATATCTTGAGAATAAGCGAATCTAGGATCACATCTTCTTTCTCAAGGATGTGACTAATAAACTCTAGCTTGTGGAAATCAGACATCCTAATGGTTGTTCATTTAAAATGTTTCAAAATAACAATTTTCAGCAAAATATGTGTCAACATAAAGACAGGACATGCTCCGTTATCAATAAACAATGGGTGATTTATCTCATGAGGGTGAATAAAGTAGGTACTGTTATCATCACAGACTCACCTTCAATTCATCTGTGGCATTGCTGTCAGTTTCATCTGTGCTCATGCTTGGATGTGTCACATCGTCTCCGCCATCTCTCGGGATACTGAACTGAGTAGGAAAGTCCTTAAGACTGGATGACCTCTCTCTGTGGAGTTTTCCTGCAGCACTTTTAGCAGTGCCTGACGGTGGGCGGTCGTCGAGCGAGCCGCGGCGGGGGGCTGAGGCTGAGTTGGTGGAGGAAATGGATGAAACTGAAGAGTGTGAGGATGCTGGGTTTTTCGGCGTCAGGAATGCTGAGGGTATCGGCTGCCCAGTGCGAGTCCATGTACTGCGGGGCATTGTGAAAGGAGGGTTGCTAGAAAGGTTTGGAGCCTGGCTTCTGGTTAGTGAGAATGTATTATCCCGACTTAATACATCTAGTCTGTCTCCTGATCGACTGAGGAATCGGGATGATTCCAGCCTCCCTTTCATCTCCTTGTCATCAGAGGACAGGTCATGGAGACTGCTGCTTTTGCGTAACCCATCCTGGTAGGAGGTATCGTATTTGTGTTTGAGACTGCGCACCCCTCGAAATGTAGCATAGGCGGGTGCATCCACACGACCTTTGAGATCAAACCTGTTCTGTTTGAGATCTCCCCCACCTGTGGGTGTTCCATCCATAATGCCATCCTGGAGAGAGAATTTATGAATTGAATGCAGAATCATAATAATAAAAACAATAACAACAACAGCAAATGATCATCACAATGACAATTTTAATAAATGTTCTGCAAAGGATATGTCACAAAAAAGCCCTCCATATGCCTCACAAAATCAAAAACAAATTTTATCAAGCTAAGTTTCATTACACATACACATGACTTCATGAATGTACTTGCACAAGTGACTCATTTCACACACTGACAAACAAGTAAGAGCAAATAGAACACTTGTGCAGAAAACATTTATACATTTCGGGAATGACATCTGATCACTCAAAGTACATTGCAAAAAAAAAAAGGGAATGTAAGCCTGGACTAGCAGTGAAACAAGCTTTGAAGGACATTGAATATGAAATCAGATAAGCTAAGTGTTGCTCAAACTGGTGCTCAAATTGGAGTAAAAAGAATATCTTTCGGGAGAATCTCGAAAGTTTTCTTCTTCAAATTTGCAGTCAGTCACACTGTTGCCCTTTCCTGGCTTCAGACCTCAGGACTATAAAATCTCTATTCTACCCCTTTCTGATTCAAGTTCATCATTTCATTCAATGATAACAGCTCTTCACATCAGTTCTGCTACACAGTGAAAAAAAAAAAAAAGTGTCTTACAAAGTTACACTCATCCAAAAACCAGTTGTTCTAATCACTGTAAATGAACAGCATACTTACAGCATTCTCCTTGTTACTGAGGATGAGATATGGCTGCTTCCTTCTGGGCTTAACAGCTTTGAGTGCCTTTGGAAACTCGGCCAAGATCTCTTGCCACCTAGATAAAAAAAAAAAAAAAGAAGAAGAATCAATGTGAGTATTTCAGTATGAGTATGAAACTTTTTTGAAACTCATTTAAGTAATTCAAACTCAATGAAACTCAGTTTTGAAACATATTGTTTCATTTCAATAATATTGTGCTTGGGCGGAAGGTTTGTCATTCTACACTGTAACTGTTTACACATGATACCTGCTAAATTGTTGCACCCTGTCATATTTGATTGCATTCTCTTGCAAAATTTGCTGCACCTGTGGTGAAAATAAGCATTTTATGAAGGCATGAAGAGAGGAAATTCCCTATTGACACATCATTCTTGTATTTCATTGCATGGACTTCATATTGCCAAACTTTCAAAAGTCAGTCATTATGAATTGACTGTACAATAACCCATCTTATTTCCCGTGGAATTTGGAGCTGGGCTGTGTTTAAAGGGGAAAAAAAAAGCTTTTTTTGCAACTGTTTCATTTTATGAGGCATATTATCCCCATAAATTCAGGAAACCAACTGTACATATATTACATGAAGGCTTTATTTATTGTTGATATAAATAACAAGTGCAGAAAAGGTTAAATGTTTCGACAAAAAGTATGCAGGGGGGGGGGGGGGGGGGGGGGAGGGGGGGGCCAAAATGTTGTATTATAGTTTGTTATACATAAGAGTAATGCTGCATTCCACGTAACCCTCCCCCCCCCTCCCCCAAAGTAATACACGGTTGCATATAATCAATCTTACTAATAAGGCATTATTTTCTTTCACTCTATTCTCTGTTGACAACTGCACTTTTTTTTTTCTTTTCCCTTCTTTTCTCTTCTTTTCACTCTATCATTTCCAAAAAACCTGTGACTTAATATTCAGGCAACTGTTATTAAAATTTCAAATTACACTTGGAGAGGGCTTAGGCCATTCAGCGCTGATGTAATGCTGAGAGGAATATTAATAATGCCTGTTGTATTTGAACTGGGCTTCCCATTTGATTTGTATGGAATCAGCCTTGAAAGCCACAGGTGGTTCCCATATTATTGTGAAGCATGGATGTAAACCTTTGTCAAAAATGTGTGGATTATTTTTATTTTTCTGCGCTGAGAGCAAACACAAAAAGAAGAGATTGAAAGCTGTCTTGAGATTTAATAGGCTGTTAAAGTTAGAATTTCAGAGGGTATTATGTAACTGAGGGAACCCCTATTTTGTGGGATTTTCATAGACGTGCCGGCTTTATATCAGGTGATGTGGGAGAGGAGCCTCAGAGGTCGACTGGGTAGTCAAAGGATGAAGGCCCACATTCACCAATCATATTTTTCCTTAAGTTCACCTAAATGAACTGAAAACTGTATAACAGACATTTCAGTGATTCTGTATAATAAAAGCACTTGGGCTATACCACTTTCACCTCATTCATCATATCTTAAGAACTGAATTGTATATGTCTGCCTTGAATTTCAAAGTTTCGTTTATCTTATTCAAAATGCCCAGAATTTCTGAAAATCGTGACGATAATGATGCAAGTATCATTCAATTCTAATTTTTCTCACCACGTTAAAGCCCATCGAAGCAGTCTTGCCTCACAAAATTACCACATAAGTGAAAGGAAAGGGACAAAACCTTCTGGAGATAGGCTACCCATATGTGTGCATACATTCAAGTATTTAAAAAGAGGAAATCTTTACAAAGCTTTCGATCTTATGGTATGCTTTCTGACTAAACAGAAATTCAAGGAATTTAGGTTACACCCTTTACGCACTGGGTACGTTCTTGGCATCGTTGCAGTTGTATTGTAAGGTGGAATTTCGATTGAACGGTGGCGTTCATGTAAGCAGCTGAAACCCCAACCTGACAGCAGGGCAAATGGACAAGAAGAAAAACATTTTTTATTCTATATTGTGTTTATCAATTTATGGTCCATATTTCAGGTTATGTATCTTGCCTATTTTGAAATCTGCAAAAGAAACCAGAGATATCTCCTTATGAACATAACTGCATACGGTCTTTTTCCCCTAAAATGGCAGAATGACACAGAAGAATGTTCAGTAAGCCTGTGTTCCATTGCCTGTTTTAGCCAAAACATTCATTGCTCTTCTTAATTTTTTTGCTTAACTCTCTTCAGTGCCATTATGCCTCTCCAAATTATAAACCAGTGCAAACTGTGGAGAGAAATTTGAGCTATGTGTAGGCAGGCTATAGGCCTAGCAGGTCAAATGTTGACATCTGTCCTTGAATATCTCCAAATGCATCAATATGAAAACCTGAAGATTTTACGGCTTAGTTTTATTTATTTACAGCTCCCCCCCCCTCCCCCCTCCAACCCGTCAGTCGGTTGGATGATTGGTGACCATTGCATGTACCGTTGAGAAAACAGCTCTCCAAACTCGACATGTCATTCCAACAGTGAGCCATTAATCGCTACATAGATATCTTCAAGTTTTGTCTTGTTTTCACCTCTGGCAACCATTCAGGACTGTCACATAAGAACCTAAAGGCTATCCGAATGCCCCTCGTAACAACATCGGCAATAACAGCAACAATGTGACGGGGACCTTGAGCTTGGACCACACTGTATAGAGGACCAGTCCATGTCAAATGTATACTGTCAGACACAGCCATGATGACAAGGTGCTCCTGTAAACTCTGTGAGCACCCTAGCGCATGGTGGGGTTGGGACTATGTGGATATGTAGATTTGACTCTACTTCGTAATACTGTCATGTGTAATTGCACTCTACGAGTGATAAGGAGAACTATATATATATATATAATATATATTTTTTTTTTTTCTTCTTCTTTAAATCAAACGAAAACCTAACAGTACACACTGGCGATAACTGCTCATTTGCAACGGAGTATAGTAGTGGTAACATACAGCTGAATAAGGCAAGAGTTTGTGAGACAAACAAAAGAGAAAAATATAGAACTAGACCAATTGTAAAAAAAGGGCGGAACCCGGGGAAGGGGAAACGTTTGTTTAGTTTATCAACCTAGCTTGATTATACGAGCACACAAGTAGAAAACCCGTACGTAGGTTATGTTTTCGTAGGCGCATAATTTCTCTGGGTCCAATAAATTAGCTTTGTAATGCCAGAGGCATTTGTTGGTCGTTCTTCACGAAGGCTCTGTTTAATAACACGAGCAGTGTTTAAATAACTAAACTGAGCCCCCCGATGCAATTGTGAACAAACATAAAGTAGGAGCAGAAAACCAGCTACATTTATTATACAAGTTGGAGCCGATCTTGTGAGGAAAAAACAGTATTGTTACCCTGAACACCATACATTTATCATCGTATAAGCCAATACCAGTTTAACCCTGGACGTATCAACAATAAAACAGAAAACCAGCTGCCTAGTAAGATGATTGTAAATCTTGCGAGTAAAAGCCGCAGGGATTACAGCCACCGCAGGGATCATATTACTTTCAAAAAGCCCAGTCACTTTAGCTGGTGGTGTGTCAGTCGTGTAAACTGGATCCGGATGAACAGTTGCGGTGAAAAACGCGGATTCGAAATGCAGATTCTACCGGGAGGTGGCAAAAGATTAACATAATAGAACACCAAGGGTCTGTCGGTTTCTTGGGTAGGAACACCGACATCGAGTCTTCTCGATTTGGAAGGTCCTGTTTGTCCGACACACACACATTAAAGAACCCCTGGCCATCGAAAATCTAATAAACAGCAGACAGAAACTCCGCTGTCTGGGCAAAATTTCCAATTTACAAATTTCTATCTAAGAGAAAAACTCTCACTAAAACTGGGCATACACTAAAATTTTAAAGGCCAAGATATCCGTATTTTCTCTGGCTTGAAAAACTACATTCAAAAAAGTAGTCAAAGAGTCGATCTGCTAAAAAAAAAAAAAAACGTTCCCTTTACATGCGAATCACTTTCTCACAAACATACAGTCAGGTTCCCTCATATCCTCACCTAAGATTATAAATATATGAGTAACTGTGAAGTGAAAATACAGTTGGAGTGGACTTCTTCCTCTTTCCCTTCACATGCATAACTTCACGAAACCCTATTGTGAGCAACAATGTGTGTGGAAAACGCTTGACGACTTTACAAAATCACGAAAACGTGTCAGGCAGCGGTGAGCTCAACACACTGTAATCAAAACTGAAAGAAACTTTATTCCAGCACTAAAGGACAATTCTCTGTGAATCTATGGGGATTGTGACATAGACGTAGTGAGAAGGAGAAGTGGACTCACTTGAATGGGTTATACAGACTTCAGGGTTATCACTGAAAAAGCCACCTCAATATGGCACAGCCAGTGGAGGCACGCCGAAAGGGACAGAATCTCAAGAATGGTCTGAGAAAGTCATAAGAATGTGAATGAGCCTTGAAGCCACTCGGTTTGGGTCTTCAAGCCCAAATTGCCCTAGCTTGAGCATGGCTGCTTATCGTTATAGAAACCCTGTGTACACCGGCAGTTTCTCTTGATACTTCTAGATTTAATGACAGACACGAGGTCTCCCCACACCCAAACTGACTCATTCGGCGCAAATGCTCCTACAATCAAGCCCATCATCACAGCAGCTAACAGGCACAGCTGTGGAGGTGAGAGCTGATTACCTGGTTAACGACCTGATGGTCGTAGTTTTTGCCATCACACAGGCTAGTGATGAGAGAGAGAGAGAGAGAGGGGGGGGGGCGCAAGTGGGAGCAAAAACTACCCTTTCTCACTGCAGGGTCATCCTGTCCTCTTGGCCTTATTTGTTGTAGACACATAACCATTTCGTCATCCGACTCTCTCAGATCAGCCGAGTCCACGAGAATAAGCAATCATTCAATACTGTTGCTTCTATTATTGACTGATTTGATTGGTTGATCAAATGACTGATTGACTGGTTGATCGATTGATTTATTGATTGGTTGATTGATTAATTAATTTTATGTATGTTTTAATTATTTATTCATGTTCTGCTCTGCTTTTCAATGAGTTCTGACGAGAGCAACGCCTTCTAGGGTGACCCGACATTAATTTTATAAGTGGAAATAATCAGAGACAGTTTCGCGGAGATCTCCAAACACTTCATTCAGATTTGTCTCCAGGTAAATCTGAGCACTCTTTGACATGATAAAGATGAGGTCTCGTTAGATAGCTGTTGATATTTTTATTGAGAATGGGAATAAACCAACAGAAAAGAGAGAGAAACTCGGGCGAGCGGGCGGACGGGCAGACGGACGGGCAGACGGACGGACAGACAGACAGACAGACAGACAGACAGGCAGGCAGACCGATGTATAGACAAATCTGACCTACTGAATTATGCCCAACAGAAAGTTTGAGAGAAAAAAAAAATCACCTAAGACTGTATGCTTTCTGTTATGTCACAGACAAATTCCCCACGCACCAACGATCACAATTCTCGCCAACCATCCGGAGCATGTTATTTCTCAAAGCATGGAGTTACGCTCGTGGCGTGCACCCTAAAAATACTCGTGTTAAAACGACGAAATTCTTCTCCACAGTGTCACTGATCCCTCTTGACCTAGTTATGTGGCGGCTGACGTCATGAAGTGACACCACGCCCCGTAACTTGCACGGATTTCCAAAAAAAAAAAAATAACTTAAAAACGTTACGCTCAGTTCAAACGAAGCGTTACACTATTGAGTTTCATTATGCATTTCTTTTCAAACTTTCTATTCTTTTCATGTGCAATGCAAGGAATTCCATAATTAGCAAAAACGCGACACTGGCATTTCCTATTTTCGGTTCGTTCTCAATCCAGACATTTCATTCGTCCCGTGTATACGATAGGAATCGGATGAAGAAGAGACAGGCATGGTCGGCTGTCCGACAAAATGTCAAAATGGTCCCAAGTTTTTGGGGGGGGGGGGGGGGGGGGGGGGGGAGGGGAGGGGGGGGAGGGGGGGGGGGGGGGGGGGGGGGGGGGGGGGGGGGGGGGGGGGGGGGGGGGGGGGGGGGGGG
>JBCAUA010473239.1:0-17318 GCA_038406235.1 Peronia verruculata | reverse complement strand
TTTTTTACCACGGTTGTGGACAGCTGAGATAACCACCACTACAGGAGGTTGAAAAGCTTGTAAAAACCATAACCATATACTTTTACATAAGCAGCAAACCCATCCTCTTGTAACAGTGCCTGAACATATCATTCAATTCCACACAATTGTTTTTGAATATTTCTGTGAGGCTGATGAACATTTTTGCTTGACGTCATAATCTGAATTCATTCTCAATGATTTCTAAAAAAAAAAAGAAAAAAGAAAAAAGATTATTAGTTTATTTATTTACTTATTCAATTGGTAAGTCAGTAAGTTATTTATTTACTATTATTAATCATAATGATTATTATTACTTTGTTTTCTGATTTAGAAGATTTAAATTTTTTGTATGATGTGTTGTATCTGAGAGACCTGAAAAAGAGGAGTGGCTTGTTTACTTTTCATTTACAACAAACTTTACTTTGAAAACTCAAACTAGGAGTCAAGAACTTCTAGAGGGCTTTAATTAAATGAACTTCCAAGAACAATCATTACTGGGTCATGGTATTTCTGTCATCAGATCTCGACTTTTAAGTTATTTTCTTTCTGAGAACAAACTGTATGGGAGACCAGGTAGTAGAAACTAATGGGTGGGGAACAGTTTTAGCAGTTTCAAAATTCTCCAAAATTCATTTTGGCATCACAATCAGAGACACAGAAGAGCTATGCAGAGGGAGCGAGAGGACTAGACAATGGTAGGAGAGAAGGATACTTGGAAAGAGAAAAGAGAAGAAGAGAGTGAGAAAGATGTTTGGCGAAAGTAAGAGTGAAGAGAGAAAGAGCTATAAGGAAAAGCAAAAAAAAAAAAAAAAAAATGATCAATGTCAGCGGTCTAGTGGTTGAGTCATAGGACTTGGGCTCTAAAATTGCGGCTTCAAATCCTGATATATTTTGACAATATGCCTCTGGGGAAGACAATTCGCACTTTTCCTGACTTTATCATCTAACAGGCCGCCTGCCTCGTATGCTTCCCAGGAGGCTGAGAACGTTTATAAATGTTTCTGTTTGGTATGGTGGGGTATTACTAGATTGTAGAGCTTTTAGAGCCAGTACTGTATGGGGATATGTGCTATATAAACTTAAATGCTCTTTATTATGATTATTATTAATGAAAGAATATGAGAAAAAGATAGAAACAGGGAGAGAGAGATGGATGAATGGTGAATATTAAGAGAGAGAGAAAATGACAAGAGAAAGAATGAAAACTGTGCAGATGAACTGAATAAACATTTAGCATAGCAATCATCATCTCTTCCTTTCTCTCCCTCACTCACAAACACACACACACACACACACACACACATACTATTAAAACAAAAATACACACTAGTAAACACTACACATGCACATGCTAGCAAACACACACTTACACATATGCACACACTCACAAATAACTGGGTATCCCACATTTCATATCATACAAAAATGACTAGCTAATTATAGCCACATAAGAAAACATACAGGCATCCTATTTGGAAGAAAATATGAAAATGCATGTCTCTCGACCAGTCAAAATGAGAAGTAAGTCACTAGGTTAGAACTGAGAAATTGCGCTTTGAATGTGATGATGGGGGTCAGATATGGCATTTTTTTTTAAATACCAGAAATCGAATATGCATTTACTTCTGAACAAGACAGTGTCGGTCTTACCCTGGATTTATAAGTATTACTTCATTAAAATTGAGTTTTTGTCCACTATGTATGTAGATTTATGTGTTCCACTGTTCACTTAAACTTGACTTTCTCGGAATTTCAGTCATTGCTGGGGAATCCCCCCCCTGATTTTTTAAACTGCAATATCTCTGGCCAGAATGCGACTAGATCAAATTTTTTTCAAGACCTGAAAGGGTATGAAATAAGCTTTTACATAATACCAAAAATCCCATATAGTGAAAAATCAACATGCATCACGTTTTGACTGGCTGTGAGACATATGTCTAATGTCCTGCTGATACCAAATTTCTTAATGAGTGACACTTGTGTTAATTTTGTATAAGTCTTCATTTTCATGTTTGTCTCATAGTGAATCCCATAACCAATATGATGTTCTCTCATGTCACTGTTTATAACATAATGGCAATATCTGTGTTTTGTAATGTGATAAATGTATTATGCGCACTTATGAGGTATTTCAAGGTCAGCCGCATGATTGACAGATTGATTTGTGTACAAGCTCTGTATATGGCAAGCAGCTCTTGACCTAGGCCAGAGCCGGAGTGCATTTGTGTCTGTGTTCTAACTCTCGCACTGCCGCCGCATAATGTTATAAGCCAAACTCATTTCATTGCTGCGGGCAACGGTGCATCTGGGTCTGACCACATGGCCAGCAAGTGTGTCAGCTCATGTTTTTTGTTATACCCACCTGCGCTGTTTCGTGTCTTGCAAGCTCACAATATGACTATATGCAGCTGCATTGCAAGAGTTAGACACAGACACAGGTGCACTGTGGCTACGGCCTAATGTGATGAGCATTCAAACATGTTCACAACGTAGTTATAAATAATGTCACATGTGAATGATATTTTCTCGGTCATGTAACCGATCTCAAAGTACCTGAGTTATATTCACTTTTAGAACAGAGCTATTTGACATCATGAAATGGTAGATGGCTAATATACAACAATAAGTGTTAAAACAAAAATGAAGAAAAATGCAACATGAGAAGAGAGACCACTATCTTCAGTTACATTTCTGTATGAAGAATTTTTCTTGAGTAACGTTTCTTTATCTTGAGCAATATTTTTCTTAAAATGTAATATTTCTTTAAGTATTATGTACGTGAACTAAAATTTCCACTAGTAAAATCTCTTTTAACTGAAATCTCTCTCAAGAAATATTGTTTCATTTGAGAGCACCTCTTGTAAGAAAAAAATATCTTTTTTAAGATAATTTTTAATTCTTTTTTAAGTGACACCTCTTTCAAGCAATAATTAATTCCTTTGAGCAGCACTTTTTAAAAGTACTTTTTTTTGTTTTTAAGTAACATTTCTTTTAAATAACATCTCTTTTAAATGGCATCCCCCTCAACATCATGTCTTTTGAATTGTACTTTTATGTTCACCTCCAGTTATTGCCAATGTCAGTTGTTCTTTGTTTTTATTCAATAAATACCATGGTTTTTTGTGTCATATCACTGTCTCTCCCCTACAGCCAGTTTTTGTGTCAAAGAGCCATTGGTATCTATTTATAGTTTGGTTACTGACTTTGTGTTGGGATTTTTATTATCTCCATCCTAGAGATCAAAACTCTTCAGGGGATATAAATAACAACATAAAAAATGTTTTGCTTTTTTTTTTGTCTGCAGGGTAAAATTTTAATTTGCTGCAGTTAAAATCTTAAATTACACACAAGTTACTGATACAAAAGAAGCCAATACAATAAGGTAATTGAATCTCCTAATTTAGACATATTACTAATGAAGAAGGATTTTTTGCAATATGGCAAAATCAAGCAGCTGTGGAATTTGGCTAATGAAGAGGAAATTCGTAGTAGGCAAAATAAGTAAAAATGTTATATTGATAATTATTAATATTTATAATCCAAAATGCTGAACAATGTTATGTCACTGATTAAATTTGCATAACGTTACTGATAAAGATTAAGTTGCTATAAAGCGAAATTCAGGAATGTGGTATGTGTTTGATACTGATACATGTTAAGTAGGGATTTGAGCAAAATACTGAATTCAGAACTCCCACTGATCAGGATTAATCTGTCAAGAAGTGAATATTATTAGATTTGTTGTTTGTTGCCCTTTTTAAATGTCGTTATTTATTTATATGAACAATCACCTTGCGTCAGTATCCCTCATGTGCTATAGAGATGTTTTATAAAGGTGCAGATTATACAATATATATATATATATGTCATGTGACACACCATTACTGTAGTGATATGGCAGTGCACGGCGTGTGGGGAACCAGAACTGCTGTACATAATATGTAACTTTAAATTGACACTCATATCTATTATATATGACTTGCGACCAGGGCAAATGAGTCGGAAGTCGCGCCGGGCAACAAAGATTAACGGCTGTTTTTGGTTGTTTTTAACTACTTTCCAACTAAGATACTAAATTTAGTTTTTCACAAAACATCAATTTAACCTTTTTTTTTAATCTGAAAAAAAAAAAGAAACATTTTGGTATCATAGTCGGAAAATAATGAAAAACGGCGAAAAACAGCTGTGACTTGAACTCACCCGGCGCGAGTTGCGACTCATTTGCCCTGGGCGCAAGACATATATGGTTTTATCATGTGCTGTTATTGCTGTGAATGTACTCGCCCCACTTTCCCTCAATTGCCTTTATCCTTTTCCTGAATTATACAGAATTTTGTACATATATATTTATTTCTTTATTACGTACAACTATGATACTTCACACAATCATATTTTTAATGTTAACTAACATGCTACTTGAAGATGAAATGACTCACCCAGAACACTTATGTATCGTCTTTTTCACCTTCACCGGTTTTGTCCAGTTAAATGCAGTCTTTTTGTCAAGTCTAACACTTCCAACAATAACCCAATCTTTTCTCAGAACTAGTGTCTCTGAAAGGTGTCATGTATTCCATTACTCTGTTAAACTCTCACAGATTGTACAGTTTCTTTATCTGGTTTTCTATAACGCTCAAGTGAATATGGCTTCTGGAAATGCACTGTAGATAATTCTATATACACAGCAAACATTATTTGAAATATCATATTATCAAAATATTTTTCAGCAGTAAAACTGATATTCTATAGAAAACTGATAAGATTCGTGTAATTGTGATTACTGGATTTCTGAATTTTTCTGAGGAGATGTTTTATGAAAGGATTGTTCATATCAAATATCCAAGGCCAGTGAATTTGCACATATGAGATGCGACATGTTGAAATCAGGTGCTCGTCAAACTGAACGGACCAGAGAAATCGCATGTTTTTCAACAGTGAATGAATTTTTAACGCAATTTTTTTTCTTCACCAAACCCTTCTATATCAATCTAAAAATGCATTTCAGAGTTCACTTTACTGAAACAGATCAAGTAAAAGCCTCAAAAATGTAATTTACTACTATGGTCTAACAAGGATTAATAAGGGTCTACAAAAGCGATTGGCTATTTTCTCAATAAATTTAGCTGGAGCAACAGATCACCTCCATCATCTTTAACTGCCAATAGCTTGACCTCTAATTAAGGTAAAACAATAATTTTTTCACACCTTTAGAGGAAAATGAATAATCTTTACAATGATACCAAGAACTCCGTGTGCTCAAAATTTGAAGAGAGCCTGATTTCATCGTGTCACATCTCATATTTAATGGAAATGGTGCTGAGCTTGATTAAGACAATAAGAACAATATTTAACTGGTCATCTTGTGTTTGATGATAATTAAGTAATCAAAAGGATGCATGCACACAGGTAGGTCAACCTGGTAATGAACTGCTCGGTGTTCAGTTCATCTTGCCCATATTTAGGTCATTTCTTTTTGCCCTTTTCCATGGAATTTGCCACAGACCAAAGATTTTCATTCAAACCAGTTCTGATAGAACTTTTATCTTATATTCCATGAGTAAGTATTCACTTGCCCTCATGTCATTGTACAAATATCTCATCTCCCCAATTTGTGCCAAATCTGTGTACTTTTTTCTTTTTATTAGTTCTATCCCAGGACATGCCTAACGGTGATGGTAGAAATCAATTTCTTCAATTAATATGTAGTTGAATTCATATGGAAGTCATGAAAGTAAAGAACTGCAAGTTGTGGGTTTATATCAAAGATCACGGTTATATTGTTTTCAGTTTTTAACTATTACTGCTCCAAGGTTTTAGTGTTTATGCCTTTTATAGGTTTTAAACACACTGATCTTGATGAATTGCTTTTACTGCTTAAAGCGCTTGCTCATTACTTACATATGATAGATGTCATGTGATAGATTTATTGAGTTTTTCAGTTGATGGCATAATTTCAGCATAGCTGTGCCTTGTGTCCAAACATATCATCTTTTACACAAACCAGGTGAAATTCACTTGAAACAATTTAATTCGTGCAGTTCACATGCTCTTTGGCTTTCAAATGCACCACGTTATAACTTTATATCTATGTAGTCAGTCTATCGGCTATGTGCCTATTTTGGAAAGACTGCCAGCCAATGTGGAGTGAATGAGTTAAAAACAATAAATTGATGAAAAAAAAAAAGAAACATTCAAGGAGAAATTTGAAGTCAGAAAAATTGAACAGAAATCAGTTTATAGCACTTATAATATCAGGTCATTTATTAAAAAACAGCTTGATATAACAGCTAAAAAAATATACAATGAAAAAATCAAATGATGCAAGAAAGTAAAACGACTGACATGGAAATGGTTGCAAATGCTAAGTATTACTTTCTGACTAAACTTAATTAGACAGTACAGATTTTTCATTTCAAGCACACTTTCTCTGTCAAAGCATTACATTAAAATTTACAAAAATACACTTTATACATTTTTAAACCATTTGAAATAATGAATCTTTCCATTGATGTACAAAATAAGCATATCACAGGTACGATCTTTTGAACATATTCCCAAAAGGACCATGACAGACCACATTGGCTTTGCAAGCTCAAACTGATTTCATTGGATTTACACATAATGTCTATTTTACAGAAACAATTTTTTATACATTTTATTTTTGCTACAATTTTCATTTTTTGCATAAAATACAACCTCCAAATAAATCAATACAAAAATGAAGTACATTAATTTTTTTTGTTTTGTTTTTTGTTTTGATCAGATCATGTTCCTACTTCCTCGACAAAAAATGTATCAACTCTACATCACTACCATAGTAGGCCTCTGGGCTAGGAGTAAGAAAAAACATTACTTTGGCTGGGACAGAGATATTATATAATTTTCCATTCATGACTGGTTGCTTTGTCATATATTATGCTGTGCACTGTTTCTCCTGTATCTTTTCCCAACATGCCATGCTCTTTACCCAGTCCTCTTTCCCTGTTCTTCTCTCTGGTATACTAAAAACCGAGCCAAACATTTCATAAGGTGCCTCATCTATCCCACATCTTCAATGTTTATCCTCAACTGATGTGAATCCTGTGACAAATACCATTCTGATTCCCTAGCCAAAAGTGCTCTATTTCTGATGTTTATGAACATACTATGACCATAGAAAATCTTGCTAATAAGTGAAAGATTTGCCTCTGCATATTATTGTCATAAGATTACATTGTGCTACGGTGTGCTATTACAATTTGCAAAATTTGTTTCATACCTAAAAAGTATATTGATAATTTGCTTTTTCAATAAATTTGAAGTTTTGATTTAGTTTCTTCAAAAAAAAAAAGCATCTTCTGTTCAAGTCTTTAAACAGCCCTCATATTTACATGTAACAGAATTTGTGTTTCAAACTTCCATTACTGTTTGATTGTCCAACTATCAAAGCTGGAGCTGAGTTTATTTTCATAATTTCTGGTACAATTTCTTGTTCTATCATGTTTGTAGTTTAGTTGATATTTATTTTTTCCTTCAGATAAAATTTTAAAAATCTATACTGCACTGATTTATCACAGGGCTTTTGCCAGAGTTAGATACTTGCATGAAACAAAAACAAAAACAAAAAACAATTTGATGTGCCAATACACTGCCATTTTTTTTTTTTTTTTTGTACCAGCCTCTCTGCTCAATGCCTGGGATATTCCAGAAGCTCATTCCCGATAATTTTGTACGAGTCCCAGTCCGCAAAAATTCCAGCCATTTATCATCACTACCTGTCCTAGTGGAGAAGTTTTTTTGAACACCCTCTTCTTTAATCCCACATTGTTCTCAACTGTTTGCCATGCTATTGTGACTTCACATTTTGTTGATGTTTTCAACTTTAATTTCAAATAATATTATTGAAATGTAGTTATTTACAGTATGGTCAAAGAATGGTATTTTTATAAGGACATTCTCCACATCATATGGGTTATGCTTCATATTTACTGCCCAGATAATTTGTCAAAGACTGAGAAATAAAGAAGAGGCACTATTCAATTTATATGTAATTCAATTTTGTCCTTTTTTTTTAAATGAAAATTGAAAATAATTATTTGTTCCGTAGATGTTTTCAAATCATAGTGCCAAACTTGAGGCTTCAAATTTTGACAGAGCAATGAATGGGTTGAAGTAACAGATCACAAATTTTATATTCAAGTTAACTTAGTATGACACACGGTATGACAACTTTCTTTATGGTTAGACATGTGGTCAGATTTGGCATGCACAAGGTGATGGCCCCCTTTTTAACTGATCTGAATCGTTGCAATGATTCAATAATCATTTTGAGGAGCTGCCTCTTCATTTGATCCCCTTAATTAGTTATTTGGTAGTGCTACAAATGAAAAAGTGAAAATTAATCCAACATGTTCTCAAGCAATCAGTAATCTAATATTCATAATAATTTAATACTATGTTATAACAGTGGAAGATATGATTGCAGCTGAGAGATACGCATGGATACTACAGACTGACAGTAATTCATCTTTACATTTGATATGCAGGAATATGTTCAAAAGAGGAAAAAAAAAAAACTGCCAGTAGATAACAGAACTTCAAAATTTCTTTTTCTTTTTAATAATAATTTTAAAATTATAGCTATGAAAGAATTCCGCAGTTAACGGTTACTAAGTTATCTGTAAATTGATAAGGTATGACAAACTGCCCTTTCTCTTCTTGTTCTAGACACACAGGCAGAGGTTCAAAACTATCTATGCAGTATTGGAATATCACTGCATTTTTGTACATTGCCAGTCTGTACATGATATCAGTTTGTGTACACAGTGCCAATATGTACACATTTTTACAAAGTACTAGCCCTCACTAAGTACTAGTCTCAAATGGTACCTACATTATGAGCTACAGTTTACGAGCCCTTAAGACTGCCAAGAATTTTATCTCTCAAATTTGAACAAATTATTTGTTTGCAGTTTTGCATTATTTACTTCTTGAAAACATTAAGCTCTTGCTGTCACAACTGATATTTGTTTTTTGGCAGCTGACGGAAGACTCTGACTGTAAGACAAAAGATGCAGTGCATTTATGTACAAAGATCGTGACATTGAAAGGGTTAATTGAAAACACTTTATTTTGCTTTGATGCTTATGTCTCCTCTGTTCTATTGTTAGATTCTTTATATAAAAACTGTATGTACACATACAAACACAGTTTCTGTACAAGTCATGATTGTATTATTATTCCCATATATGTACTAGAGAACAACCACTATCAACTGCCCAGCCCACTTGTAAAGAAAGTTCATGTCCAATTATATCCATAATGTATTAAGATGCTATCCATATTGTGATTATATGTGCACTTAACAGATTGTCCACTACTAAATTTATTGATAATTCCCCCCTCCCTGTCATTCTGATCATGTCACATGGATGGAATATAGAACTTAACCAAATAAACTATTCTTGCTACTGTTGTTTAGCAGACATTCAAGTTATGCCTTTTTTTTTTCAGTTTGTGACCATGAAATTTTTATAAATTAGAAAATATTTGAAAACCTATCCTTGACATTTCAAATAAGAACCACTGGTGATTTGTTCGTGGCCAGTCGAAATGAGATGTATGTTGCTAGGCTAGAACCGAGAAATCAGGCTTTGAATGTGATGAGGGGGGACAGACGTCAATTTTTTTTTTTTCTTCCAGAAATTGAAGGCATGTTCATTTCTGAACAAGACAATATTGGTCTTACCCTCGATTTATAAATATTTCTTCATTGAAATCAGATTTTTTGGGAGGTACGTATGTAGATTTGTGCGTTTGATCTTCCATTTAAACTTGATTTTCTCAGAATTTGGATCACTGCTGGAGGATCCCCCCTTGTCTCTTTAAACTGCAATATCTCTGGCTCAAATAAAGCTACCTCAGAATGTTTTTCACCATCTGAAAGGGAATGGAATAAGCTTTCACATGACACCAAAAACCTCATATGGTGAAAACTTGACATATGTCGCAATATGACAGGCTGCGAGACATACTTTTGTTCTTATTTTTTTAAGAATAGCATTACTTCTGTGAAGCTTGTAACTTTCAAGCATTTTACATTTAGAGAGAGGAATGTAAGTTAATGCACTGAGGTTTGCATTGCTTACCAAGTGTTCTTCTCATCTGTATTTTCATGTAACACCAGCATACCTTGCTAGTGGACAGAACAAGCAACAGACAAACAAAAATGCAGATATGGCTACAACACAACCATGACACTCAGTTGACGGTTCCTTGTTTCTCACATAACTTCATGAATTCCACCAGAGATTTTGAGAAGTCATCATCACTGACCTCGTCGCTGGCTACAATTGCTTTCCTGCCATATTCTTTAGCCTGAAGATAGAGAAGAATTATTATTGAGCTTGTATGGTCGAAGATACAGAAAATCCTGTTGTCAGGTGCAAGTGAAGATCATAGGTATAACATTAAAAAAAAAAAGAAAAGAAAAGTTAAAAATTTATTGATGTTTGTAGGCTATATACTATGATTTGTTACCACTTCATTGTTCATGATTGGCACTATGTAATCAAGTAGTAAAATGGACAATCAAGTTTGTATCATAATCATCAAGTCATGTACTATCCAAGTATAGACCAAGATTGGGCTAACCTGTTTTATCAGTATTATTTAAGAATAGCTCCTTCTCTATGTCCTCTGTTAATTTAAAAGTATTTTGATTTACAGAAATGCATATGAGACGTGACCGGATGAAATCAGGACAGTGTTTGTCAAACTGAGCCAACTGGAGAATTTTTAACGCAATTTTTTTTTTCTTCACCAAACCCTTCTATAATAATCTTACAATGTATTTCACAGTTCAGTTTTCTGAAACAGATTGAGTAGAAGCCAAAAATTATAATTTAGTGGCATGGCCTTTTTAGATTAATGAGGATTTAAAAAAAGTGATCAGCCATTTTCTCAATAAATTTAGCTGGAGCAACAGGTCACCCCCATCGTCTTTAACTGCCAGTACCTCAACTTCTGTTTAAGGTAGAACAATCATTTAATAATTCCATATGCTCAAAATTTGATGAGAGCCTCTCAAAATTTGACGAGAGCCTCATTTCATTGTATCAAATCTTATATGCATTTGAAACAGTGTTAACCATGTATCAATAGTGAACAAAACATAGAGAGCCCTGTACATGAAAGAGCAAATCTGTGGCTAGGCACGGATGGTAAAGGAAAAAATTAGGTGCTATATGCAGCAGGACAATTTCATATCAACTAGCCATAACAACTGAAGTACTCTCCGTAATATGGTATGTACTGCTCAAGTATGTAATCAGATGTAGATTTTAGTCTCCATAGAGCAACAACTTTATCTCTTAAAAAGCCTGTTTGCTCTAAGCTAATAACTATTCAAATATTTTATTCTTGGGAAGCAAATAGTGGTGACGCTATGGCACTGTACATTGGTTCTATAATTAATACTTTCAACTGCTCGGAAGTATAAACAAGGAAAATCATAGCAATATCTATCTTTTAGACCCACGACTTTCAGCAACTGTTAAAAAAAATTGAGAATGAGAACAATAGTTTATCAACACATATTACCCAAAAATGCCAAGAACAAAACAGTGTGGAGCTCCTTGTACAGAAAATAATATAGAGAATAATCATTAACTACTGAACAAGCAGCTTAAATCTCTGGCCCAGTGGGAATAAGTCTCTTAATCAATATATTGAATAGAATTAGTGGGAATACATCTGAATACATACAAAGATGGGACTTAAACATCAGCATACTAAAGTGTGTTTTATTTAGTGTATATCCTGAGAGAATTACTGTCTGCAGAAAGCAGATGACGAGAATGGAATTTAGCTTCCTCGGACACAAAATAATCTTCATCTGACAAAATTCCCAGCATAACTACTTATTCACTTTGCATTGTATTTGCTTTCTTTGTGCTATGCCAAAAGATGCATCCCCTGTGTCGAAAAAGAAAACAATACAAGAACAATGTGGCAAGCAAAAAACAGGCCTTACCTTCTTAATATCACCAAGCACAAAGTATAACATTGCCAGAGCATGGCATGTCTGGGCCAGGTCTTGAGGTTGCCTGTTTGTCTGATGTTCCCGCACATCGTGGATGGAGTTCAAAATCTGGTCTGCCTCAGCTTCCTGTGCCTCATCTACAAATCAGGGGATGAATGTCAAAATAATGTTGTAGTTGCAGCCAGTACACTACCATAATGATGAGAAAAAATGCCCAAGTTTACTGATAAAGAGTTTTATTTGGAATGTCGAAGATCTGCAAAATAAGTGATAGGGACTATTAGCCCTTTCACTGATCTCTTGTCGTACAATGTTCATCTGAATATGACTGGGATCCGATACGCTATCTACATACAGCCAATGTTAGTGTAAAACATGGTTTTACAGTGACATAAGGTATGTGAAAAGCTCATCTGACGCCAGTCATATTAGGGATTTTAAACTCAACAGAAACGAAATTGCATTATAGTCCACTGGTGATTCTGCCCATTTTGTGACATTTTCTTAGCACTGGGAGGAGTGAAGGGCTAAGGAAAAGCAGTTCTATCTGTATCCATAACTTGACACTATCAAGGCACTTTAGAAGTTGAGGAAATAGAAACAATAGAAAAACACACATTTTGTGCCCAAAAATTGATCAGAGGACTTTCTAGGATCAATCAGAATGTTTATGTTCACAAATTTCTGAGGAGACAACACAAAAACAACAATGGCAGCCAGTCAGATTGAGTCGTAAGTCACTTGACGAGAAAGGAGAAATTGGGGGCTGAATATAATGAAAATGGTCTGGTATTGAAATTTCTATATACATGTATTGCTGAAATCCAAAGAACATTGAATGAGAAAATGTGCTATAGCAGAGAAATTATAAGTATATTAAGATATCATCTGATGAATACATAGATTATGTGCAAAACATGTTATTTTTGAAAATTTTTATCATTTAAGCCAGATTTAAGTCATCTCTAGCTGAGGTCAGCTGAGCTCAAATTTGTTTTTGGCAAAAAAAAGTGTCTGAATTAAGGTTTTGCATTATTGTAATATCTCAGTAAGGTGGAAAACCGGCACACTCCTCATTTTGACTGACCTCAGACAAATGTTTGGTCCATAAATCATCAACAAAATTACTGAAAAGATACAGAGGGCAGAATGTCTGTATCCATAGGTCTCTATGGAGATGAGGTAACAAGAATAAAAACAAAATGAGATGTGACGCGATGAAATCAGGCTCTCTTTAAAATCTGAGCATATGGAGTTAATGGGTATGAAGTATTTATTTTACCTTAAGTACAAGTCGAGATATTGACAAAGACGATGAGGGTGACCTGTTGCTGGTGCTGAATTTTAGTGAGAAAATGGCTGATCACTTTTTTAAAATCCTTATTAATCCTTTTTAGGCCATGCCACTAAATTACAATTTTGGAGCTTTTACTCAATCTAGTTCAGTAAATTTCATTTTAACATGCATTTTTACATTGACATAGAAGGATGTTACGAAGAAAAAAAAAATTGTATTAGAAATTCCTTCATTGTTGATTTCTCTGGTCGCCTCAGTTTTATGAGCGCCTGTTTCATCATGTCGTGTCTCAGACATGTCTTGACCACAAACTGACAGAAGTGTCATTCAGAATAATCTACCTAATCCACTGGACATCTCCTCAAATAAACCTTTCACTGGTCCCAGCACTCTGGACCGATTCTTCGCCTCCTCTTCCTCTGAGGGTATCCTGGCTTTCAAAATGCCTGTCAAATGCTCATACCAAATGTTGATGACCTGGATAATTATAACAAAATAATAGAGTGCATCTATAGAATGCCTTTTCTTGTGCACTACAAAGTCTGAATGATTCACAATCTATTATTACTCAGACAAAAAAAAGGAGATATTTCATGCATTCCCTGCTTATTGCAAAGCATACAAGATGGGTGCCACAGTTAGGCATTCAAATCCTTTTCAATCCAACAACAACATTCTCTATCTAAAGTTACCCACTGTAACCTGAGTCAAGTCAGAAAATATGTGTAAATGTCTTTCTCATGGACAAAATTTAATATCAACTGGCTTTAGGGGTTGAACCCCGAACTTCTGATCTTCAGCTCGAGGGCCCAATCACTGGGACACCAATGCCACCAAATAAATAAAAAATATGATGACAGCTACGATACATCTGACTAACTCTCTCCCAATATAACTTTGTCCCACTGTAATGGGCAATAACTCATTCAAAGTGATTACAAAAAAAAAACCCCATCAATGTCAAGTTCATAACAGATCTTCTGTTGGTAATGACAATGTTAACAAATTTGTAAGATCTCTATAATGTTTCGCTATTACTATCCAACTGATCAACATAAAAAGGAAAAGATTTCAGCATAATATATACATTTTAAATATGACTGAAATGTAATATAGATACAAATGAGTGAAGGCAGAGTATAATATTTTGATATGTAAGGTATGAATTTTCAATAATTTGGCATTGATTTAAATTTCAGGAGACTATGAATGTTAAACTGGATCAAACATGGGTAGACCAAAATAAATTATATCATTGTTATAACTAAAAAATATCTTTAACCAGACAAAGGTGCTGGTAGTAAGCATTTCTATCTTTAGAATATAGAAATTAGATGATTAAAATCACTGTAAAGCTCAGATGCTCAGATTTAGCTCAAGTCAGACTAAAACAGTTTGGACAAAACTGAACCCCCCCCCCCAAAAAAAAACACACAGTATCACTTACCTGTCTGTATAAAGAATCTGCAACATCCATTTTGCCTTGCCGAAAGAAAACATTTGCCATGTGAAAATAGCCTCCTGCAGTTCTAATGTCATCTGTCCCAAATTCTTCTGATGCATGATAGATCTGTTCTCATGGTCAAAAGAAGACCAAAAAAAAAAAAATGATCAAAACTGACAAGTATTGGGTTATAAATATGATATATGTATTGAAAATCATAATGAAAAACGTTTCTGCTTGAGAATACATCACACACATATTATTTAAATATGTAAGATGATAAAAACAGTGAAATGAGGAAATAACTGCCAGCTCTTATATCAAAGTTTTTTTTTTTAAGGACTAAACGAAACCACATATATTTATTATTACCTATGAAATACTATTATTCCTGATAAGTCTAAAGATAAAATCAATTACTTAATTCGAAATATAACAGTCATTATCGTAAAATATTAAATCAATAGTCACAAATATAGCAAATCCTTTTATCTATGACTTCAGGCAAAGTTTCAGAATGAATCTTGACTGGAAAAACTTTCTGCAGATTTAACTTTCTAAGGGATTATTAATCTCTGTTGAATATGATAAAGTACTCACATCATCGGCAAAATTTACTAAAGCCTCTGGAAAATCTCCCTTTGCAGCATACAGCAGACCCAGATTTCTGTATAGTTTAGACTTGATGGCCCTTGAACAGTCAGTTGTTTTTAGAACAGTCCAATTGGCTTTAGCAAGATACTCCTCTGCTTGTCCTAGTTTCCCCAGGCCTATATGGAGGGACAGAAAGTATTTTATGAATTTAGAAAAAATTATAAAATCAATGGACTTTACTTTAAGCAGTGATTCCATAAAGAAAGCAACATTCACAAGAAACAGAGCAGCTGTGTTCTGAAAGGAACTATAACATTTGTATCTATATAATGCCTGGAATTGATATTATTATTAGCAACAATGAATTCATAGGTTAATAAATGTTTTTGAGCTGCCACCAATTCTTTAGGTACATTATGAATTTCTCAAGATACCAAGTGAGCACTGGCAATATAGAAATTAAAACAGTGGTAAATCTAATGGATATTCCACTATTTTCCTGTTATTCTCTCCGATTGTTTTTTCTTAGATCTACTTATCCTTGTGTCATAAGTGGACCATACACTCCACGTATTTAACATACAAGCAGTTATAAATGTGTGATCTCATCACTATTTTTCTTTCATTTCTTAATATCGAAGCACACCTAAACAAATGGATACTATGCCCGATACATTTTTCTATCAACATGAATAAGTTCATTACAATAAAACTAGCCTGTTCATCATCATTTACGTCCTCAATTTCAAATTCGAGGATTGTTAAATTACTTAAGAAACTTTTTCTTGCAACTATATCTCACCTATGCTTGCTTCTCCTAAAATCAAATAGGATGGTACCAGATCAATGGTGGAAACACCATAGACATCAATAGCATATCTAAGTGACTGCATGGCAGCAGGGACTGATTCTTCATGCTTTCCTTCAAACAACATCTTCTGAGCTAATGTCCTCGTCATTTCAATCAGTTCAATCTAGACAACAAAGAAAATAAAAAATACAAATAATTAAGTGTTAAAAAACTTCAGATTTCTTTTTCCCCTCACTGTCTTCAAGCTGCTTCAAATAATTCAGAGTTGTCATGTATTACACAGAATATTTCCAAATGAAGGAGTTATGTGGAATGATAAAAATAAATGATTAAAAAAACAAAACCCTCAATTTGTATTTCTTGTAATTTCAATTACTGCAATTATCATTCCATCAAGTACTTTCACTACAGTAAAACTTATATAATTATCTGAGACATGATTGATTTTAACAAACTCTTAGAAGTAACTCAGTGAAATGTTTCATGCACTGTACTCAAAACTGGAAGAAAAGAAAAAAATGATCTGCTTTATCAAACAACTCAAAAAAAATAGGCAGTAGTACTTAATGGATGACACTTAAAAGAGCACTGACATAAAAATCAAGTCAATTCAAGCCAACCTTTTTTATTTGTATTTCTCTCTGCCTCTTCTCTCTCTCCTCTCGGGATGGCAAGAATGGAGTTGGTTGTCTCAAGAAGCCCAACTTATCACAGATTTTTTCGTGAATGCCTATCCAGTCTGCCTTCTGATGTTCTAGAGAACTAAAAGACAAAAAAATATTTAAAATATACTTGAAATCTGCGCTCTGTTTCTGCAAAATTCATAAATCAAAACATGATTGTGCTGCCATGGATTCTATGAATGGAAATGATCATAATGTACATAATACTTCCTGCTGTCCTCTGTCAGTGCTTGTTGGTTGATTTGGTTTAACCCTTTTGTGTTCAACCCGGCCAAACCCGGCTGACACAGTTTTTCCGCCTCAGGTCTAACCCGGCCAAACCCAGCCGCTGGTCCTATAGCCTTCATTTGTTCAACCCGGCCTAACCCGGCCGATCATAATCCTCTGTACTTATCATCAACTTTACATCACAAAGAGCGTGTTCCCGTCCTATATTTAGTTTCTTT
>JBCAUA010473128.1:0-17321 GCA_038406235.1 Peronia verruculata | reverse complement strand
GTATTACTATTATAAATGAGACTGTATCAGCAGATCGTGACCCTTTGTCTCTGCTGATTATAATTATCATCACGTGTAACTGTGACCTCAACTAAATCACCAGGAGAGGTTTCTTCCCTTTTCTTCCTCAGAAGATTTTAAAATTTAATTTTACCTCACCATATTCCACATAAAATTTGAAAATCTCCTGTGAGAAATAAAAAGAAAAATACTAATTTACAACAGTTTCAGGCGTGGTGGTATAGCCAGGGACATGATTTTCTATCACAGTCTCATATACTAATGCCATCAATAATCTATATAATAAGAGCGATCAGGGGGCGTGGCACTTATCTTATAGTCCAATAAAATCGGAATCGACAGGCAATTAAAATTCAAATAAAATTACAGACGTGGGCAACTGATACCCAACTGTGTTATAGGCTACTCTTTATTGTGATTGAATTTACACAGATGTTTAAATTTATTTTTTTTAATGCCGAACTATCATTAATTTTGTCCGCCATCACTTCCATGCGGGATATATGACGCGTTCAAAAGAAGTTTTCTTTGAGTAATATGCAGTTTAATGAACCAAAATATCAACATCGAGGTGCGCATGCTGGCCAAAAAATTTAAGTCGCAGTACTATATATTATAAAAAAAAATTTAAAAAAAACTCCCACGGAGGCCTTGGGGTACCCAGCTAGTAAGATATACTGACAAATGCTAATTTAAACTTAAGTACGAAAGCCCATAAGAGCTGAGATTTATACGTTTTTTTTTTTTTTTAAATTAATTTATCCTAAGGTTTAAAGGTTCTCTTGCTTAAAACTTCGACATAAAATTTAGTTTCGTGTCCTGTATCTCGTGCGAGATTGGTCATCGTCAGTTTACGAAGAAACTCTATTTGTGCTACATATGATTTGTGGGTAGTGCGATTATTGAGCTTAGCCTTAAAAAAAGATTCATGCCAATTTCAAAATAATTCCTCAGATATCGGACAAAAGCAGCCAAAGATGGGTCTGTTTGGTGCAGTTCTGTCTCCAATGGTCTGTCTTCATTCAAGAGAGAACACATAGTCAAAAATAAACATAATTAAGATCAACGCATTGACGCTTTACAGATAGATACTGCAATAAGTCATGTTTTCTCTAATAACGGTAATCTCAGTCAACAAACACTTTGCAGGAGCATTAGAAGATAATATACGGGGCTAAGTGATCAGGTTCAAGTCTGAGAAAACTGGATTTTTAGTGTGTGTGTGTGTGTGTGTGTGTGTGTGTGTTTGTGTGTGTGTGTGTCTGTGTGTGTGTGTGTGTGTGTGTGTGCGCGCGCGCGCGCGCGTATCCTCTCTGTTTTAGTATGGGGATAAAATCAGACTTGGGTGTCATTTTGTTTGCCTTTTAGTTCTTTTTTGTAGGACACTGAGGGAATTGGTAACACAAGTCTAGCTTTGTAAATATGACAAGATGCACAGCATTAACAACAACAACAACAACAAAAACATCTAGCCTACAGTAGTACCATTTTACCTCTTCACTCTTCACCGCCTAGACAACCACCAGCAGATTGTAGAAAGAGGTAAAGAGAAGGTAGCTTTGTACCTTTCAGATAATAATTTGCCACTATGAAATGACACCAATTTGACTGCAGACTGTTTCAGTCGTCCACATAGACGAAAAGAACCACAGTGGGACTGAGACTGACACAGAGATGACATGAAGAAATCGACCCAGGGTCGTAATGATGCATTTCCTTCACTCAAAGTACAAGCAGTTGTCAATACAGCAGCACCTGGTTGTAGGACACAGACTGCTTTTTTAGTTGTATGCGTAGACGGGAAGAGCCACATTGGCAGTGGCACTGGGAGTGTCACAAAGACAGAGGGAAAGCCAGAAGGGAAAACAGACGAGCAAAGACAGGAGGAAAGTCAGAAGGGAAAACAGAAGGAGAGATAGAAAGAAAGGCAGAAGTGAAGACATTGGGAAAGTCAGAGGGGAAAACACACACACACACACACACACACACATACACACACAAAAGACAGGGGGGAAAGACAGAAGGGAAGACAGAAGGAAAGACAGAAGGAAAGTCAGAAGGGAAAACAGACGACGAAAGACAGAAGGAAAGTCAGAAGGGAAAACAGACGAGGAAAGACAGAAGGAAAGTCAGTAGGGAAAACAGAAGGAAAGACAATAAGAAAGATTGAAAGCAAGACACAGGGAAAGAAGGGAAGATAGAGGGAAAATCAGAAGGGAAAACAGAAAGAATGACAGAAGGAAGACAGAGACAAACGGCGTCCCGTCCTATTTGAAGCGTATCAGGCGTGTTACGGACTAACGACCTGATTAAATATTTGTCACTTAATCGGTCAGATTTCTGTAGGCTACAGACTTTGCTGTTTTCAACAAACCTCACTCATCCATGTCACCACGTGCCCGTCGCTTCTCTGGTTTAGTTCTTTTTTCTGCCGTTGTCAACGATCATTGGTGTTGTTGGCGATGTCGTTTGTGTTGTTGTCTCTAGTGTTATTGTTGGTGCATTGTTGTTGTTATAGTTGTTATCATTGCTCTCGCTGTTGCTATACTGCTGTTGCCGACATAGTTGTTGCTGTTGGTGTGTGTTCTTATTTGCTACATATTCTATTATGCTACAGTTCCTTCATGCATACTTGAATAAGAGAAGCGCTGATGTTCCCTTTCCTAATCATGTCGCCAAAATGTGAGAGAAAGACATACAAATCCATGTTCTCTTCAGCATGATTTTGCTTTCTCTTTCTTGATGTTTTTCTTGTATTTTTGCCCCTCGTTGGATAGGGCGTAAAAGGAGAGGGGTGTCTTCACCTTGATTATTGACGTCTAGTTTTGAATGCATGAAAAGTGATCTCGCTCTTCTCTCTCTCTCTCTCTTTCACCCTCTCTCCCTTTTCACTCTCTCTCTCTCTCTCTCTCTCTCTCTCTCTCTCTCTCTGCTTTCGGTAAAACTTTAAAGAAGATAGCTTTCAAGCCTTAAAAGATCTAGATCATGTATAGAGGCTTGTTGGAAAGTCAGATAAATCATACAATACATCAGAGGAGTACCGAAAAATGAGATGAGTAAGAGAGGGGATCAAACTAATACTGATCTGATATAATGGCCAGCCTGACAAAGATTTGACTTGTCTAAGCCACGGTGTATCATGCGCCTTATCGACCGCCCATAGCACATCCACTCAAATTTATCACCCAGCTGATAATCGCGCGAGTGGACTTCAACACTCATTCTTTGAAGCCCTCCGGCCATGTTGCTAGGGACGCCGAAAGTGACCGAGGAGATTAAACGTATTGAAGTATCGTGTCCTCCACGGCGGGGCCATCAGAATAATGAGTTTGTTCTAGATAGTGAGTACACAGTGATTACGGGCTATTGAGTGACTCACGCCCTGTGTGCAGAGACGAGACACGGCTTAGGGAAGAGGAGGGGGGGGGGTAGGGACAAGACGGGGAGGGGACGGGAAAGGGGAATGGCGAGAGAGCAGCGTCTCCCGGATATTGTCAGACCCGGAAACTCAATGATGCTGTAAAGATAACTGGAGTATGTGATGATAGTTTGCCCTATGGGTAAAATTGTTCAAAGCACTTCCCTGTTCCCTGTCGGTGGATTTGGGGCCAGAACAGTAGCCAGCAGGTTAGAGAAAACCACTTTCAGAATTCACACTACCTTGTATTTTACTTAATGTTACAATTGTTATATTATACAGGCTTGGCATGTTAAAAATTGTAATTCCATTAAAGTCACCCCATCATCGTCATTATCAACTAACATGCTTTCCAGGATAATCAGATATACCGAGCTTAAGGATAGTCAAGCTTAAGATAAACAACCCAGAGTGACAATAGATGTTTAAAAGCTAATATTATCTTGTAATATTATATTATTCCCATTAAAATGGTGCCATAATCTTCCTACAATAATGAACAGATTTTGTAAAATGTTACTCTGTTCTTCCTTAGACTTAGTTCTTCTACCAGGATATTCAGCGCTAGACAAATTGTAATGTTTACTTTGCAGGAAAGTGATAGAAAATCATTTTACATTGCCTTTGTTCAAAATTACACACATGCAGACTTGGTATAGACCCTTTCAACGTTCGTGTTTACTTCCGTGTTTGGATGCGAATTTTTGGTGGGCGGAAGCGGTAGCGAAACGTCGTAAGTGATTTACTTCCGTGTTTGAAATGTAAACGACAGAATGGTGGGCGGACGCGGAAACGAAACGTCATAAGTGAACGATCTATATCAGAAGGAAGCAATATGAAATGAGTAAATGAATTAGTAGCTGTTGCCCAATGCAGAAACTTCAACGCAGAGAGTGGGCATTATAAAGTGACTCAAATAACTATAATAGCATTTTATTGTTGGTATCAAATTGTTTCTCCGAATACATCGTCATTCCCCAGGCAGCCCAAACCAGATCAATAAAACCAACTGAGTTTGGAAACCATTTCTACTCTGATCTGCTTATTTCAAATGTTTCATAACGTAAAACAACAACAACAACAACAAAACACAGTAAGATGGATAGTTGGTTTCTCATAGTTCTAATATAAAGATTTTTTTTTTTTTTAATCCAAGATAATTAAAGGAAAGAAAAACAACAGTACTAACAAAAGAAATCTTGGCAGTGAAAGTGTTAATAGTGAAGACATGTAGCTGTTAGTCTCCCGATGAATGTTAGTCTCCAGTTCTGTCATATTGTGGCCAAAGCGTGGAAATTGAAGATCGGTCTGGATTAAAATGATGTGGTAATATAACACACAGGACTATCCAGACAGAAACTACTCGACATTATATGAAGCACCATAAAATCTGACACTGTATGATGCACCATAAAACTTGACGCTATACACAATCTTGTTGTGCACCCGGTTAGAAGATTATTGGTGACTAATGTACGATGAGTAAAGCGGAGCTCGAAGGAGAGTCGAGTGAGCAGTACCCTGATGTCTGGACAGTCATTAATGCCAGCTCATGGTTACAGCCCTCCTGGATGAATGGTCATTTCATAGCTGAGAGCCTCACTGAAAATCTCTCGTCTCTTGCTGAAGGATGTCCCGACTGCTCACTGCATCTGACTGCTCTAACTTGGCGTGATGTCTCTAGTATGGGGCAAACATTGTAAACAAGATTGTTAGAGAACCGAGAATTATAGTGAATTGCTGGATTCTTTAAGTAGATATCCGCGAATAGCAAAGATTATTCCATTATGCCATAAACAGATGTGTAGCCTTGAAAGGGAAGTAATTTAAAAATTAAGAACTAAATATTGTTGTAGTTTTTGATATACAGTCATCACTTGTCCATCTCCTTAGGTTTAAAAAGTGTATCAATTATTTCGCTTGCAACATCAATTTATCTTAATGCTGCTTGATCAGTATCAATAACGCCAACTATACCTTGGTGGCGTGCATTTGGTGATATCACCCACCAAACAGAATTTTCATAATCTTACTTGTGACATTCATCTGTGAATGGTCAGAGACGTGAAATAATACTCGATCTTTATTTCATAACATCTGAATTTGTTTTTACCTCTGTATGCATGCGCCCCTCATTTAGGACACACTTTTCTTGTTACTTGAAGGGCATCAATGGCGCAGTACAGTTTAAATCAGCGACGTACTTTGATGTCATCAAGCAAAGTACAACATTTCAATGTTTCTACCCGTGAAGTTTCAGACGAGAGTAACTGTTATGAGAGATACTTGGATCACTGGTTTATACTAACATTGTGAGCAATCTCTCTGTGAGACGCCGTTTACCAGGTGTTGTGACAAACAAGTGAACGAGACTTGAATGCCTTGCTGTGCAACAAATGAGATGTTGCGTCATGCAATGGTAAACAAGTGAGCGATGCCGTTATGAACAGAGCGTAATGTGTCAGTTAATCGTGTTGGACGCGAGTCAGTCTATGGCCAAGTTCCAAATGAGTAGTTGAAACAATATCATCTGAGTGACAGATGATTATGAATAAATGAAGTTAAACAGAGAATCACCAGTTGGGATATTATAACTGGAGAAATGGAAGGATATGGGACATGCTGTGCACCGAGAGACATGCAGAGCAGGCAGACAGCGAGCGGTGCAGTGAGATGAGCAGTCACAATACTATGTCAATATTGGCCCGGACATGCAGGGTGAGCAGTAGTGTGTCTGGCCCTGCTGGAATCTCACTGCTCACTGCACGGGCAACCGGGCTCTGTCATAAATAACAGTTTAATCATGGGCCAGATTGCACGCACTGCTCGTGTGTGTACATGTGTGTGAGTGTGTGTCTGACACTGTGTGTTCGGGGTGGGGGGAGGGACGGAAGGAAACAGTATGTGGTTTTATGAGTATATGTATATGAGGAAGAGGATGGGAGAAAGGGATTGGTGGGAGGGGTGGGGGAGGCGCAGCAAGCTAGGAATATGAATCATGAGAGGAGGGCAAAATCAGTAGGCGAATGACGAACTTTTAAAGGATCATTATATGGGGAGAGGTAAGGGGAAGAGGGAGGAGAAGGGCACCATCTCTGAGGCTTGGCACTAGCGATTTGATGTGCAATTAATTATGTCTCTGTTTCCATTTTGTGTGCAACGGTAATGTTACTATTACAGTCCATGAACACCGGGAAGGTTGAGAGCAGGCAGATGGCAGGCTCAGAGAAGGAGGAGGATAGACAAAGATAACTGCGATATCAAACTCTTGGTCACTGGTCTTCCTTGTGTCATTCTGAATAGTACAGAGATCTTAACAGTTGTCTGTCTGATAAAAGTCCCTGTTCATAGGCACCTCAAATGTTATCAATTTTGTTTATGTTCAAAATCAAAAATCTCTTCCCGTAATGAAATTAAGAAAAATGCAATGGGCACTATAAACACTTAACGAAAATAACGTGATTTTGGCCTTAAATGGGCATTTGTGTTCATAAGGCTCATAGATATTTTGTACTGCAAAGATTTGTAAACGAACATGTTTGATATTTAATTAATGATTTTACCGTTCGCTTTCTAGTCTGTTCAATATTTTACCAAGGAGGCGTTTGATGAGAGGATTATATCCTTCAGAATAATAAAACCTTAGTACCTACTTTCTTCATTTTTATTTTGTTTCAGTAGAAATAAGAACACTTGTATGTTAAATGCCTGTCCCGGACCACCTTGCTCGTTGCTCGGTCGGTCCGAGTACCAGGACTTTGTCTTTCAACCTCCTGTGTGGAGGTTATCTCGACTCCAGTTTGTAGTCTTTATTGGCACTTACTTTATATAGTTTTACATTCTTTCAATTTCTTCTGACACAATTAGAGATACCTTTTACTGAAAAAAAGAGCCAAAATGACCCTCCTCTCCTCCCTCTCCCCTCTCTCAAAACAAAGAGAGCGAAGCACACACAGCACATACCAGCTTACACACAGAGAGAGAAACCTTCACACGTAAACATGGCCACATAAACGTTCACAACTCCCTTGGTTAAATAAGTTGGTTCTTTGCTCCCACATGCAGGTGGTGAAAGCCCACCATCTGTGGTATGTCTCCCATGGAATGCCATCCTCGACGCTCTAGGGGTGACATTTCCTAACTCTCTCTTCCCCCCCCCCCCTCTCTCTCTCTCTCTCTCCTTGCATCTATCCAACTATTCTTCCTCTCTTGTTCGATACTTGTTCACGTATCTTATCGTGTTTGACACATTATAGCCGTGATCCTGCTAAGGTTAAACACCAACACACACACAAACAAATAAAACAAACACTTTCACAAACAATATCATCAAAATCAAAATATGCCTCTGAAGTGTCTGTCTATGTGTGAAATGGTGATTCATATAATAATTCTTGTGTCTCCTAGACGCACCATTATGTTTAGAATCTCAGATTTGATACAGATACTAGAAGAGATCCCACGGCCCCGTGGGAGATTTTTTTTTTTTTTTTAAATACAGCCCAGCGCCCTTAGTGTATGGCAAGGTTGCGCACCTCGATATTGATATTTTGGTTGATTAGACTGAATGTTACTCAAAGAAAACATGTTTTGAACGGGTCATACTATCGGGCATAGAAACCGGATGAAGCTCATCAAGAGATTATTCTTCAATTGTTATCGCATTTGGATAATAACGTCAACGATAATAAGCTCTTTTTCGGGTTTATGTTCATAGAAGCACAGGTCCATGTCCAACAAAGTTGTGTGCCAAATTTTAGATGGACCCGCCCATTCAGCAGTTTTCGAGTCCATAAGCCTATTGTGGGTTTTCTTGCAATTTTATGATATGGATACAGTTAAAACGCAGTGGCCCTGTCTTGAGTATGAAACAAAAATAATGTAATGAGCTTTTCCTTTTCGGAGAAAGGCAGGAGAGGCGTTGACTGTTATAAGTTATGCAGGTGTAATCATTAAATATTTTTAAATACACAGATGAGAGATAAGTATCTTAAGCTAGACAGGTTTAATCATTCCTTATACGGGAGAAATAAAAAGGTATCTTAAAACTAAGCAATTCCTGCACAAGATAAGAAACCATCGTCATAAGCTGAGCAGCTAGAAGGTTTCCTTATCAAAGTTAGAATTAGCCGTTATATGTTTTTAAAAAAAATGTGGTATAATTATAATTCAGCATTTTTCACTGATGTGAGAGAGCAAAGATATTTTGGAGAAATCACTTGAAATGGATAGATCTGGTATTTGCAACATCGATACCTGAGAGTGCCCAATCTAAGTAGCAATGGGCGTGTTTGGCTGTCAATAATTGATATAGGTCATTGATTTTACCGGAAGATGACACAGCCAAGTGAGCACAGAAAATTTGCTGGCAGTGAAAGGATTGAGAATTGTAAAGACTTTGTTATAATAATATTAGGATCATTCCAGTACCCAGATACTTTAAGATTTGATGCGTTAATTTATTTTGATAGGACTGCAGTTTTGATGCTTGAATCCAGTTTCACAATGTAAATCATGATCTTAGAGGATCAAAGTCAGACTTACGGCTCCCGTGGTGAGAGATCCGATGCCCAGTCCTCACGGACTGAGTGAAATACAGAAGGGGTAAACCTGTTTTGAGTAGTGATGAAGTCTATGACAACTTCTTTTGAGCACCGTAGAATGTAAGAAAATGGACTTGTTTTGAGCCCTTAGTATTTTACTATACTAATGTATCTTTAGTCGTCCATTGATATTATTAGTTGTACCAACAGAAAATGGGAGATGGTTTCGCAGATTATCTGCCCTTTTCAAAAGAGGGATTTGTGTAAGGGGAGATCATTTTGAAGAGGCTTTTAGTTCCCTTTGCCAGACAAAAGATGTGTTGAACAAGCAGTGTAAAGAGAAAAAAATCCTTTTACTGCTTGCCATTCGAAAGACTGATCGCCAAAAAAACATTGATAAATTATAACAATAAGAAGAAAACATCCTCTTTATATTATAATTTTTTGGGAGGGGGGGGGGGGGGTTATTAAGGTGTATGTTTCAGGAAAAGGGTGCAAAATTGTTTTTTTTTTTTTACACTGTTTGTTCAATCCCTCTCTTGTCTGGTAAAAGGAAGTCATAGGCTGAGCACAACGATCTCCTATCAATATGGCTCGGTTGATTAATATCAGTTGGGTAAGAGGCATTTCAATGTAAACAGCACAGGCCTAAAAGCTGGGACTACTCGTTCTATTGGCGAATGATCACAACAGCTGATGAACACTGTCAAACTTTGGACACCAGTTCAAAAGTCCCCAACCACATATTTTTTTGCAATTTGGGACAATTTGCAGTGTGAGCAAGACAGAACAAAAGTGAAAATAAAGGCGTCTACAAGACCCCTCGCCAAGAACCAAACAACAGCTAAGGATGAGACAAGAAAGAGAGAGTTTGCTCGAAGATTACCTGTCATGTAGACTGGAGCAGCGAGAGTTTGTACAGAGGTCTTGTTTCATAATGGTGCCTGTCAGCCTGTAAATATTTGCTTCAGAACACAGTTTTATCTATCATTTATCCAAGTCAGATGGTAGGCTATAAACAAAATCCTACTTCCATTTCCCCGTGCCGGACAGGAGAAACAAATTAATGTCATGCTATTGATATTTCGCGAATGGAAGAGGGTTAAATTTGAATACATGTAATCTATAATCCAATTAGATACCACAAATCGATAAATTTAAGCACTTAAACAAAGAGCTCAATCTCTAATCCATCATTTAATCCCCAACAGTGTTGCAGGTGTGCTGTGGCTCTACCTTGTCAACATCATGAAATTTCGTTTCATTCTTCAGTGTCAGATCAATATGTGTGAAACAGTTATGTGCACGCTCTGCTGTCATTTCATTAATTTCTATTTTATTATTGTTGTTGCTATTAAAAATATTATCGTTATAATCATTGTTATTATTGTTATCAATATAATCACTAGCATTATTCGTCTTTTTCTTCTTCTTCTGATTATTTTCATTATTATTATTATCTGAAACGCTATTTTTTTTTTGTTGTTGTTGTTGTTGTTTTTTGTTTTTTGTTCGTTTTTTTTTTTTGTTTTTTGTTGTTTTTTTTTACTCCTAAGAAAAGGTTTTAAGCACGTGTTCAGTTTGATGAAAACAATCTTTGTGGGTAGAAATTTGAAATTTTGTCTCTCCAGGGGCGTCTCCGCCTTCTTCTTCATCCAATTTTAAACAGTTCTGGTCTCCACTTCTTTGCAGTATTTGTTGCACTAAAGAAACAATTGGAACATAGTAAATTTAAACTCTAATCAATGATTACTAATTTTGTCTTTTCCAATCATCTATAGCATATTTTAGCTATGTCAATTTGACTCATTCCGTGTTAAAAAAAGAAAAAAAAAAAAAAAAAGGAAAATAGATGGCTAACACGAGTAACTGCTTTTGAAAAAGTTTGCCCGCATTAGAAGCTTCCCTCCACGTTAAAGTAGTTTTTGTGCGTTTTGTCCCCCCCCCCCCCCCCCCACACACACACCTCTCCTTTTTTTCCACATAGAAGCCCCAAGGAGGTGCTACGACTGAAAGCACAGATATTAAACAGAAAAAAAAAAAGAGAGAGAGAGAGAGAGAGAAAGAAGTTAATGATCCGTTGAGTATACAGAAATTTTCCGAATGTTTATGCATTAGATTAATTTTGTTTCAGATAGGCCTAATGTTACGAGAAACTGGAACAGAACATCACAATACTATTCCTCTGCGCAGCTATACGCTATGAGTTTGTTTTCTCATGTGAAAGCTACAGACACACAGAAAAGCTGCACTAATCACGTATGATGTAAGCATTTCCAGGTTGTGATCGCTATGTCTTGATCTCCCAGATCCAGGAACAAATAGATACTTCCAAAATATTTGGTTAATGAAAACATATGAAAAGTCAATACTGAAACTGAAATAAGGAGTCAACAATGATCAGTATACAACACTAAATTACCATCACCACCAACAACACGGATGAGAAGATAAGAGACGGAAGCTTGTGATAAGGGAGGCCACTCTAAAATGTAAGTCAAACAGTTTTGTTAATTGCAGTCATTTCCCTTGGTACGAAGAAGCCCTTCATTGGGTTTTCCATATAAGATGCAGTGGACCTGTGCTTCAGATCGGGAATAAAAGCATTTTATTGGTCAAGACTGAGTAATTTTTGGTGGTTACTGGAGGGGGAGGGACGAGCATCTTGTATCGGTGTTTGGTCTAAACCATCAGTTTTGAAAATCTCATAGTTTTCATCATTTTTGGCTTAACTCCAGCAGCATCTTCTGGTACATGTACTCGTAGAGCAAATGATTTGATTTCTTCTCTGCCATCCATTCAAGACACACTCCCTTTTTCTTTGAACTTGAGCAGGTGATGAAAACTTCACAGCGATTTTTTTTTTTTTTTTCATAATTTGTTGCTCCCTTCCTTCCTATGCCACCAGCTGTTGAGATCTTAGGGGCACCATCATAGACCTTACAACAGTCTTCTTCTATTTCTTTCTGCCCTTGTATTGATTCCACAACTACATCTGTATCATCATGAGGTGATTGAAATGATTCTACTCTTACAGACAGATAGGCAGACAGACAATTGGACAGACAAAGAGGCATACATGCGAATCAACAAAGTCCAAGCCTGTCCACTCCTTTATGTTGTCTAACCCCATCATTTTCTTTGTCTCCCTCTTTTCGACCCTCCCTCAAATGTACCTTGAAGAGTTATTTTTGATTAGACCTACTGACTTTAAGACATGTCCACACCACCATTGCTTGCGTTTCTTGATCTTTGCAAGGAGTTCTTCATTCAGCCTATTGCATCTTGGGCGTCTTTTCTTACTGTTTCATTCGTTATGTGATCTTTGTACGATATTCCCTGGAGTCTCTGAAAGCAATTCACTTGTTGCTTGACAGATTTCAAATAACAAGAGAAATGATGACATTTCCTTTATCTGAATGTACTTTTCTCATACCTTTTGTGTTTGGCAAAGGAAGTTAACTTGGCGTATTAGCTCAGTAACTTGTGCTGCGGCCTTTGGAAGCAGAGGTCGGTGGTTCGAATCGCAACGGTTGCATGTTGTATCCTTAGGAAAGATACTTAACACAATTTCCCTCAGCCCACCCATCTGTAAAACAGGTACCTGATGTATATCAGGGGAAGTACAGTGGCGCTGCACTGCGGCGAAGCGGTCTGAAATGGCTAAACCACTTTCCCCTCTTGTGGGGGTCAAGGGATGGTACTTTTACTTTTTACTTTTTACATTTTATTTCTGTTTAAATCTCAGCGAAGTTATTTACATAAGAATTAGTGCGTATTCAGTAATCCTGTCAATATCTCTAAAGTAGTGCTCGTGATTAAAATCAGCAACCAGGCATTAGTTTCGTAGAGCATAAAAAATCTAAATAGTTCCAGTATGTTTTAAAGCTGCTATCCGAAATCCAGCTGTCACAGTTTTCAACATAAAACCTAAGCTGAGAGCGACAAAGGAAAAGGTGGCTTGGTTGTCGCCATGGCCTAGGCGTTAGTCGTCTGCTCCTCGGTGATAAACTCACGTGTCGGGCCTAAACATTGATGAGAAAGATTCGAAGATCAAACCTGCATTTTTTTCAGTGACTCAACAGTCTCCTGGTTTCTTGAGTAGGGAATCCGATTACCTGGTCTTTTTGAATAAGAACAAATATATTTCGAAGGCTTTATGGGCATGTGAAGCAGGCCAAAGAACCCTTTGCAATTCAAAGCGTAAGCGGAGACTTTGCTATCCGGAAAGATGTTTCAAATTCAAAATTCTCCCCTTGAAATTCTCCTCTCCAAAACTGGGCAGGCACTTAAAGTGGAGAAAATCTTATTTTCTTAGGATTGAAAAGTTACCTACATAATAAGAGTTAAAAGAACGAGTGGTTTAGATGAGTGCAAGAAGATGGACTGGTACCAAAGAAGGATCCAACAGTCCGTCAATGGAGTCACATAACCTGGTCCAAGGGTGACAATGGGAGATCGTTTCACAGATTATCTGCCCTTTCCAAAAGAGGGACTTGTGTAAGGGGAGATCATTTTGACCAGATGTTTACTTCCCTTTGCCTGACAAAAGAAGTGCTTAGCAAACAGTGTAAAGAGGAACAAATCCTTTTACTGCTTGCCATTCGAAACTTTGATCGCCAACAAAGTTAATGAAATTATAACAATAAGAACACATTCTCTTCCACACCATTTTTTAAAAACTTTTTCACGGTGTATGTTTCAAGCAAAGGGCGCAAATGTGATTTTTTTTCCTCTTTGCACTACTAGTTCAATCCCGCTTTTGTCTGGTAAAGGGAAGTAATAGGATTGAGAACAACGATCTCCTATTATGGCTGAATTTTTGCAGGCCTTTCAGTCTTTCTGATTAAGACCATCTCAGCCATTTTCTCTCGTAAATCCGTCGGGCCTCGGAAGAGGTTGTCAGCATCCCTATATCAGCATCACAAGCTAAGATGTCCTAGGAAGCAACTTAAACACAATATGAAAACAACTTTTAACAATATAAATTACAGTCATCAATACGGGCGTTGGTGCACAAACGTAACAAGTCATGAGAACGCCAAGTCACTAAATCTATAAACTCAATCAAATAAAGCCAAAGGTATCACAGAGTGAGGGAAGTAGACAATGTGGAATATATTAAAATCAGTTTTTGGAAAAAGAAGGAGAAAAAATTCGACAGGCATCCACAGATTTTAGTGCATACTAAGTTTCCTTAAACATTCAGGTTTTCCTTTCTTATATTTATGATAATAATAATAATAATAATTATAATAATAACTCTGGAAAAGATCAGAAAGCTGAGCCATGAGTTTCTCGAACACTCATTCATTGATAATGTAAACCTAATATAATAAGCCTTTCAAATTTTATTATTTCGCTTTAAGCAAATTTTAGTTTAATTGAACAAAACCGTGACATTATCTGAGGTCACTGTAATGGGCGTGGCAGGAAGTGAACGAGACGCTGGGGAGGAACCTGGCCATGCGGCACGCTAGGTGACCGGGGAAGACCGGACGAGGCGAAGGACTAGTCTGTGTCAGATTCTCGCATGCTCAGTGAACGGTGCGCGGACACCGGTGACGCTCGCGCGGGGGCCAGACGGAGTGAAAATAACTTCTGGATGGTGGTAGCAGATGTTCGTAGATATATCAGGTTTTAACATCTTATCGTTTATCAAGTCAAAACGCAATTTTCTTCCCTCGTGTTTTCTAGATGGAATCTAAAATCTGCAGAGCCCCTTTCTTGAAATAACTCTTTATCTTAAGAATCGCATATCGTTTTAAGTTAGCCATCAAAAGTAGTCTTAGCTTGGGGAAACATAATTATCTTAACTGTAATAACAACAGGAAAGGTGGATCCTTGGAGAACTAATGACTCCAATAACCTTTTTCCTACAATGACATCTTTTCTCCAACGTGGATTTGTGACTTTCTGTCATCTGTCAAATTTTATTGGCTAGGAACAGAATCAGTGATGCAAAAACTAATCTTTACCCATCCTCATTTTTTTTTTTTTATTTAAAAAAAAAAAATGTTCTAGTATCTATAGACATCTACTGTCAACGGCGTGTCCGTCTTTTCATTATGGAAACGGGTTTGTTCAGGGTCGTATGATTATCACAGTAAAAACCAACAACAACAACAACAACAAGAAAAACAAAAACAAAAAGCAAAAAACATAAACAAAACAAAAAACAAACAAACAAACAACAGCAAAAAAAAAAAAAAACGGTGAAACAATGTCCCAAATGTTTTTTATTTTCTCCCTTGCCCTGTGCCTCTAATGGAGTGGTTATCTTGTACATGACATCTAGTGAAAATATCCATGCCTTTTCAAGCCCCGTGCTCAAACAGTCTCTGCCACAATGGAAGACAGGGCACAAAGCGTGAGAGGAATTTTAACAGTTCTCACGCTGTTGGAGAGAGGTGAAATTGATTCTCAAAAACATGCATGCATTTACCAGTTCCATGATCCCTCCCTCCCTCCATTCATCCACCTACCCACCCGATCCATTCGTCCGTCAACTCATCCATCTATTGATAATCCATCCATCTATCCATCCATCCTTCCAGCTATCCATCCATCCATCCAACCATCCATCCATCCATCCATCATCCATCCATCCATCCATCCATCCATCCATCTATCTAACCAGTCATCTATCCATCTAAACATCCATCCATCCATCCATCCATCCATCCATCCATCCATCCATCCATCTGTCCGTCAGTCCTTCTGTCCGTCCATCCACTCGTTCATCTGTCTATAAATCCACTCATCCATATATCCATCCATCTATACCCCACCCTTATATAGATTCATTCATTTATCTTTCGAACTAATCGGCCTTCTATCCATTGTTCTCGTCTGTTCCTCTTTTCTTCCGCCTTCTTTTCTTTCTTCATTCCTTTTTCCTTCCTTTTTTTTTTCTTTCATACTACCAGCCTGCCAAATAGTCACCCATCAGTCTATCTCTTTGTCCTTCGTCACAGCTTTCAAGAAACCAAAATTTCCTAAATTTTACCACAAACAAATGACAGGCGAACAGACTAGCAAACAAACAAACAAACCGAGTTGATTGCACACTATGCATTCTCGCTTAACAGGCTTGATTGCGTGGAAACCAAGGGGAGGCCATCTGCAATTATCCCGCTGAAGCAGCAGGTTATGCCCCTTGAAAGGCTGGACGCGCTACCTAGGAAAGACTGGAAGGGAGTTAATGCATTGGTGCCAGCTGGTCAAGTTATTGACCCTGCTTGAGTGCTCTTCCGTTTCCTAGCTTTATCCACTTGCTTCTCCATTCTTCCATCTGTCCATCCATCTATCGATCAGATCCCATACTTTCGTCCTGTGGGCTCCATTTTGTTATACATCTGTTCATTTCTATATCTGGTCAATATCCATCTATCCATGCGTTCATTCATCCTTCCACCCATCTATCTATCATTCATCCATCCTTCTATCCATCCATCCATCCATCCATCCATCCATCAATCCATTCAATCATTCATCCATCCACCCATCTATCCATCCATCCACCATTCATCCTTCCCTCTCTCCCATCTTCAGTTCATCCATACATCCATTCATCTATCCATCTATCCATCAATCCATCTATTCACACATTCGTCCACCCATTCATCCATCCAACCATTCATTCATCCATCCATCCATCCATCCATCCATCCATCCATCCATCCATCTTACTGCAAATCCATCATCACACGCACACCTCCCCTGCCCTGTCCATCAGTTCCACAATAAGTTCACCCATCTCTCTATCAACCGTATTGGCAGTAACATTCTCTCTCTCTCTCACTCTCTCTTGAAGAAGGGAGGTATGCGCAGTGTGAAACCCCACACATCTCGGCCTAGGGAAGACGTAATTAAATTAGGGACCAAAACAGACAGCGCAGCTAATTGAATTTGGTATTACTAATTGCCCGTTTTATTCTAGCTGATTGCACGGCGTGAGTGAAATATTATACCGTAGGGATGGACTGCTCAAGACTGACCGCTACTCATATCAGCAGCTGCTCCTGGTCGGATAAGCTGGAAGTGGATAGATGCATTAGTTTGTAGATGTTCAGCTTCGAAAATGGGGGGTTGGTTTGTAGAATATTTCTTATAGAGAACAAAATCTGGTTTATTTTGATACTGTGAAAATCAAATGTAGTGATCTTGTTTATTTGTTTGTTTATTTTTCTTTCACCTGAAACGGGGGGGGGGGGGGTACTTTCTTCTTTACCTTCTTTTCTATCTACCTATCTATCTATATGCCTGCCTGCCTGCCTGCCTGCCTGCCTGCCTGCCTGCCTGCCTGCCTGCCTGCCTGCCTGCCTGCCTGCCTGCCT
>JBCAUA010473017.1:0-17325 GCA_038406235.1 Peronia verruculata | reverse complement strand
ACTGGGATGTGCACAGGCAGCTGCGTCCTCTACGCTCCGTGGAACAGCATAAAAACTGGGCTATGAAATAAGCATTTGAAAAATTCATTATTTAGTCCGTTGCAAAGATCACGAACAATCCTCTCTGTGTTACAGCAGATTCCATAATCAGTTTAGGTTTGCAAAGCAGAGGAATGAATGAAATTAACTGTAAAAGGAAGAGAAAAATCATACAAAGAATTACGATGTATTCCAAGATTATTTTGCTGCTGTTGTTGTTAAAAGAAATATCTTTCTATACTAGTCGTGGCAAATTTCAAGACGATGCATTATGTAGTTTGGGAGTACAATGTAACTACAGATTGTATCAGATTTGTATCAGATTGTATCAAAGTAATTTCTGTTAGTTGTTGATTTTGTTGTTGTTGTTGTTGTTTTGTTCACTCTCTCGGCGTTCCTTTCTCTTCTCTTAAATATTGAGAGTTTTTGAACGTTGTCTGTACTCTCTGACATGACACAGTGATGCCACCATTTCAGTCAAATCAAAACCCTCATATCGCCCCGTTCCTTAAAAAACAAAACAAAACAAGACAAAATCTGGGATTATATCCCTCAATGCTATGGTCTTGTCATTGATTATTCTCGAGTGGATGAGGTACGTCAGACAACAAATCAGCAGGATTTCAGCATTTCAGGGAAACGGGAATATGTTTTGGCTATCTTTAAGGCACCACAAGTTAATATGGCTGGGTTATCTTAACGGCCGGCAACACGTTATCTAAGATCAGACATGGTCCACTGGGGAAGGCAAACGCAGATGACACATACACAACGCAAGGCCATGCTTGACAATGACAATGTTAAAGAACGGACCAGTGAAATTGTAATTAAATAGCTGCAAGCAGCAGAAGACAGAAAGTAATGGATTCTTGATTCACGTTTCTTGCCTGGCATTTACAGGGTCACTGGAACAATGATGATGATGTTGATATCTTTACACATGATTGATTCTTTCAATCGCCGGTTATTTTAGAGTTGTTAGTTTCTTTCAGAATTGTTCGTAATTTTATTGTTTGATTATTTCAGACTTTTTGATGATTCAGAGTTGTTGATTCTTTCAGAATTGCAAGTTATTTGGCAGTTTTGACTCTTTCAGAATTGTTTGGGACTTCAGTAGTGTTGATTATTTTCAGTGTTGCTTGTTCTTTCATTGTTGGTTTTTCTAGAGAATTGGTTATTTTGTTACTTCAATGTGGCTGGATATTTTATTTACTGCTTCTTTGAGAGTTAGAAGCGATTAAATTGTTGTTGATTATTTCAGAGTTATTGATGATCCAGATTCTTTGGTGATTTCATATTTACAAATAATTTCAGAGTTACAGATTATTTGAGAATCGTTGATTCTTTTAGAGTTGTTAGTATGACAATGTTTTTGATTATTTCAGAACTAAAATTTAAGATCAGCAGTTTAAGGTGGATTCCAATGAATATGATGTGGGAATTGTTCCTATCATCCTCCATTTCATTTCTCTTTGATATTGCCCTCACTCAATTTCTTCACCCTTATTTCGTGTAGACAATAAATCGAACATTTTTCAAGAATGCCTCTATATCATTCAACATAAACAAAGATTTATCGTTGAAGTAAAGAACACAAAGCAGGTTCGTTTTACGTTTTAGTGATCAAGAGATGTTTTTCTCTGTAAGGTCAGTAATGAAAATTTTCATCTTCCCAGCAATTTTTTACTTCGTACTGGGGCGAAATTGTCATTAAATACCACCTGTAAATCTAGTGTTCCTGAAACAATTGTTCTCCACAAAAGAGATAATAATAAAAAATTAGATTGTTTTATTTTTCTCACAGTGCTTACTAGATAAACTAGTTCTCTACGTCATGACATATGTCATTTCTACTATCAACCAGTGAGCAAATGAGGTTAAAGCATTGTAAAGAAAGAAAACATGACTTTTCAGCATTTTCTATGAATATGCCTTACAACATTTTTGAAAAATAAATCACGATGAGGACAGAAACAAATTCCTGAAATTGTAAATATTTCAGAAATTTTCAGTGGGAATGTCTGAGAATTAAAGAGCAAACAATACTCCATTCATAATAACACTAACCGCCTGACAACTGAAATTGGACTGTAGATGAACCAGCATTCATACATATAAGACGCGACACGATGAAATCAGGCACTCGTCAAAATTTGAACATATGGAGCTATTGGTATCAGTGTAAAGGTTGTTCATTTCCCTTTTTGTGTGAAAATGTTTTTTTTTTTTCTACTTTAAAAAGAAGTTGACATATTGGCAATTAAAGACGCTGAGGATGGCCTGTGTGCAGCAGCTGAATCTGTGAGAAAATGGCCTATCATTTTTATCAATTCTTATTAATCCTTTTTAGACCTTGGCATTAAATTACAATTTCTGGGCTTTTACTCAATCTATTTCAGGAAATTTGACTCTGAAATGCATTTTTAGATTGCTGTAGTAGGGTTCTGTGAAGAAAAAAAAAATCCGTTAAAAATTTATCCATTGATGAAAAATACGTGATTTCTCTTGTCGCCCCAGTCTGACGAGAGCCTGATTCCATCGTGCGGTGTCTCATATTATTATGCATGTACCCAAGATCTCAGATAATGGTCCCTTTCTGTGATGCACATTGTGTGTGCGAAAATATGTCAGCTGTTGTGTCCAATTATGCTAACCGACAAAAATACTGTGGTTTGAACAAGCATTCTTCTCTCAGCAACAAAGAAGTGAAAAAATAAATACAAATGAAAAGAATGGCTGGTAAATATCAGGTATATCGATAGATCAGAGTTTACTGAAGGTAAATTGTGCAATTCTGACAAAGCAGAGGTCACGTTTGGAAGAATAATTTAAGTGATTCTCTGGACCTAGCTAGCAAAGTCTAGCATTATGAAGTGTCTACAGCGCGAATAGTCTGACTGTTTCAAATATAATGCATAGAAAGCTTTCACCCCGCCTTATCCCTTGTCCTTGCTCTTATTCTAGTAAGCTATACAATATTGGTAGCGATCCTGGGAGTATTCTTTATTGTTGTACTTAAAGTATTCCACAATGTTCATGAAAAAAAGAAATGTCAAACTCTTATAAAACATGACATCTCACTTCATTATAAAAATAAATAAATAAATAGATAAATAAACAGATAAATAAATAGATAGATAAATAAACAGATAAATAAATAAATAAATAAATAAATTAAAATCAGGCTTTGGCCACCACCACGTGAGCACTAAGAGATTTTGAATGAGTTAAAACACTGGATGAAATTTGTCTTCTGTTACTTTATTCCTCGCGCATGATTATACCCTTGCTCCTTTCTTGCACCCTGTTTTAGCTACTGAGACGCTCTTACTAACACAGAAAAGACTCCTGTATGTAATGGCAAACTTCTTTGACATTGAGACGTAGATGAGGAAATTGACAGAAGAGTTGAGAGCATACAAAAGATCCCAGAAATTCTGGACAAAATAGTAAAGGCTGCGGTCAAAGTACGCATAAGTGTCAAAAGCTGTGGTAGGGACAAAGACGATAAAACAAACTGCACAAACACACAACAGCATCCTCACCACCCTCACATCTACACCCACATTCTTGTTGGTCAGTTTGCCTCGCTTGCCGGCAGCTTGAGCCAGTTTGGCAGTAGTGGCCACTCCACAGACAAATACTAACATCATATTGGTCGTAGCTACTAAATTATTAGCCACAACCAAGAGATAGAAATTCAGTATACTCTTGTTGTCCACGAAAATGTCGGTGTAGGCTGTCACAGCAACAGTTGTATTGAGCTCCTTATGAAATATCCAATTATAATCATATTTATAAAATAAGGGGCTAAATAATGCTAAGTTGTACAATACCAAGCCCAGTAAGACAAGTTTAATCCGTATGGGCGTAAAAATGGTGGCCACTTTGAAAGGGAAATAGACAGCCACTAGTCGCTCCACAGCTATCAATCCTATGATGTTACAGCTGAAGATAAGAAACATTCGGTTCATCGTCGTAACATTATACGCATTTAAGAAGGCGTCTGTTGTTGTAGCCAAACCCTTATCCAGGTAGGTTAGTAAGCAACAAAATCGCCTGAAACAAAATGCAAAACGTTACATTAATGATGAGCCAGGTTTTTAGGCTGAAACTCATGTTTTTCTGAATTTCTTTATTTAAAATATTTATAAAATACGTTTCTATTACATAAAGACTAATTCCCAAATACGTTTTCTTTTTGTAAAACTGGACGTTCGGAAGAGGTCTCGACAAATCTGACGAGAGGTCAAAAATGGTAACTTGTATTCGTATAGAGACATTTTCAGAATATTGTCATTTACACATTAACTGTATTTTATGCAGCATTTCTTTCATAAATAAAATTGGGGATTAAAATGGTTTTAGAACGATACAAGAAAGGTCAGTTGAAAAAAAAAGAAAAAAACCTAGCAAATTTCACGTAATGTTATCATGTGAACAAATTCTATGAAGTAGCTGGTATTTTGAAGTGTTGTTAAGTTGTAGATTTTATTTGCATCAGTGGACCCAAAATACAAATAAATAAATAAACAAATAAAATAAAAATCAATGCATGAGTAGTGAAGATATTTTTCGTAGTCTTTGAATCTGCTCGGCCTTTTTCATGTCTATCTCGAGTTCTTAACCCACACTTCTTAAATTTTGAGGACGTGGTGCCGTATATATTGATCTTCCAAATGTGAGGGAATTTAAAGTGTCAGAAAATCCCAGTTTTGTCTTACCTGGCGGGAATGGTGAGAGAAAAAGAAAAATCGGACAAAGACAGGGCGAAAAGCATGAGGTTGGTGGTGTTCCGGGCTATGCCGTGTTTCCTCAAGACGATTATGTTGATGACATTGCCGACGATACCAAATACAGCCACGATAGGTATGAAAATACAGTTGACGACAGTATCAATAATATTGAAAATACCATAGTCGACAGAAATTTCCGGCAATGTCGGTCCATTCACGTTGTCTCCAGATGTTACACTTTGGCTATGATCATCACACACCGTTACGTTACAGACTTCCATCTTTTTTAATGTAACATAAGGTTGTTATGTCTTAAAAACTTTGGTTTGTTCTTTGTATTTTGATACTACATTAGTGAATTGACTCTGGATTTTGTAATCAACTGAACTCTTTATGAAAATATTTCATTTACAGGAAAAACATATATCCAGCCATAAAATGAGTGTCTCTCCATGATTAATGTTTATCCAAGTTTTTCACATTGATGTCACTGCTACAATAATCCTGAACCTCCATTGGAACTATTCACAAAGTATGACAAATAGCTATTTCTTTTTCTTTTCTTATTTTAATGACCATAACAGAATGGCCACTTTCATCACGTTTTTTAGGCCTTGTTGGCTTAAACATTTTTTTTGACTCAATATGATACTTTTGTAAGATGTTTTCTTTGTCATTTTGATCTTTGTGAGGATTTTAGATATAAAGATCGTAAAAACCAACATCTTTAATTACTTGGAAGAAGAACCCATTTATTAACCTTATCATTATTTAGAAGAAAGACATCCTAGTCGAGAAAGAGTTAAGAACTACAATTATAATTCACGGTCTGCCATTACTGTGCGTTGAGTAATGGCACCTGTTATCAGTCTTTGAAAGTCAATATGCATCATGACCCGTACCTTTGTTCAGTAAACACCGTGCAACGATTTTTGACGACGACGACGACGACGACAACAACAACAACAACAACAACAACATGAATGAAATATTTTATTATATTTATTATTATTATTATTGACACTGGTTACAAGGAAAATTATTTGCCGAGATAATTTCTTTCCCAGACTTCAACTGTAAAAGATATACATAGCCTTCTTGTGTTAATATGCATGGCAATTAAACAACTGTATATTTAATTATTACAACGAGAAGTCCACAATCAAACGCGATTTCCTGATGTGTCCTAATCCATTGCTGTCATCAGTATTGTGGAAAATAATGGTTAAACGATTTTATTGCACAGAAACAGTGATGACCTTCATATGCGTAGCGTATTTTAATAATTTCCGCTGTGGGATTTTGACATGCAGGAGAGAGAGAGAGAGAGAGAGAGAGAGAGAGAAGAGAGAGAGAGCGAGAGAGAGAGAGAAAGAGAGAGTTTCTGATCACTAGATAACACATACACCTTTGTTTTTGTTTTTGTCCATTGACAAGAGTTAAACATTCGGGTATTTTTGTTAGTTCTGTGCACGGCGTTCTTCTTCCTCTAAAATTTTCAAAGTAATTTGACACAAAAGAAACAGAAAGAAACAGGCAAGGGAGATACGAGACAAAATGGAAAGTCTTTAGCACTGAACCGCATATTTCTCACGATATTTTGAAAAACTAAAAAATATGTGTCATCCTTTCCATGTTGTCAGGGGTTAACTGACATTCTGCATGATGGTCTTTCTATATCACTTCAGTTTATTCTCTCTTCCTTGTTTTCATTTAAGGAAACAAACCAAGTGAATATCCCAAGATTGAATGAATTAGATATCCCATTTTTATATAAACACAGTTTGGCGATAATGATGTCGGAGGTCGAATATTCGTCAGTCCTCTATTCCTCTAGCCCTGTTGAAGATATATTTATGTTCTGGTGTGCGGTATCTGTTACATTTGTTGATGTGATTGGATTGTTGCAATAATATGTTGTGCTTTGACACTCGCCTCCTTTTGTTTGACAGTCGTCGTCCGTCATGTGCAGTTATTTTGAAATATCATTTCATCAGAGCAGTTGATAGGACTGCATTTTGTGTATGTGTGTGTGTGTGTGGACAGAACCTCAGCATTAGTGTGAATTTGGCTTTGAAGAGTTTAGAACGTTATTGAATGCTTTGATGGAGCCAGACAATGGCTGTGCAAGTCCCGCCGGCAGTTGTCCCGAAAAGAGGGAAGAATGAAACATGAGAAATGTTTTGTTTCAGTTTAAGAGGACTTTCCACTCTTCTGGTGGACGACAGTGGTGATGATGTAAATTGTTTACTGAAGACCCTGTCTTTTAAACAGATTCTACTCAATAATTCCATACTTTGCCTGAGTCAGCAGAGACCATAGCATTCCATCTGTCTAAGCAGAGATGAGTTTTCCTGGTTGGTTTTCCAACCAGCAGGTAAAAGGTATTATAGTCCATGAAAAGGACCAAAGTTTGACTGTCTTTATCTATGGATCTAAAGTTATATATTGATCAAGAAGCAAATATATATCCTTCTGAGAAAGCATTTTGAATCCCTCTCCTATCCAGGAAGTTTTATAACTTGGAGTACCATATATCACTAGATCTAATCTTGAAACAGTTTTTAACAGTAGATCAAGAACAGCTTAGCTGTCATCAGATTGACTCTATCACTCATGGTTTTATAAGTATATGTCCCAGTGTAATGAAGAAACATTATAACAACAAACGCATTCTGTCTTATTAACCATCTCAAGATAGGATTTTGAAATTTTGAATGCACAATCCATAAAATATCTGACCAGCAATTGGGCTCTTAAATGTTATGCATGACAGATAGAGAGAACATTTTAATGTGAGAAGTGGCTTGAAATTTAAGGCCCATATATTATGGGCTGCACCATAGACTGAAGATTGTCCAGGAAACAAGGAGTGTAAATCTACACTTTTGTGCACTCTGTCTAACCTGACGATCTGTTTGTGATTAATGACACGCAGATAGAGAACATTTCACAGTAAGAAAGACCATCAAGTTTGATTTTCTTTCAATTATGGTAGGAAGGTTCTTTATAATGCAGATAAAGCAAACCTCTCATGTGGGCATGTTAGTAATACAGGACAAAGATATAAGTAATATAATATACATGCATTATCCTTTTGCCCTGAAGAGTGCTCTTAACTGCTTAATACAGCATACTACAGAGATAGTTTATGACTGTGACACAAAATGACACATTTCCCATCTTCTCATGGTTTTAGAGTTATACACAACTGAAAGGCACAAAGCATCGTCGTTTTTTGACTTAATTTGAAACCCGTTTGGTGAGAAAGAGCATTGTACTTTGTTACGCAAAGTTTCTCGACTTAGTACCCATGTTCTCTTACAGTGTCTTTGACAATGGAGACAAACTTTTTTCCACCTCTTTCACGAATTATGAGTATTTAACATTGACATGAAACTTTTAATTTTGATGTAAAGCTTCTTACACTTGTGGTTTCATGAGGTTCTTTGATTATTATATTTTGTGAGATTTGTTTGACTTTATGTAATGGTTTTATCGTTGATAGTTTCACAGCGGTGGATTGCTTAGACTTGTTGTTGATTATTTCAGAGCAGTTGATTATGTCAGAGTGGTGTTTTTAAAAACACTTAATTATTTCAGAGTGGCTGATTATTTCAGAGTTGTTTACGATGACCAGTCTTTCTGACAAAGCAGCTAACTGTGATAATGTTTCCTACCCCCCTCCTCTCCATGAAGTGCTGGCGTGAAGCTTATCAAATCAGTCTGTTTTTGGTAAAATAATGTTTATCCCTTGATCCTCATTTTTCTATTTGTCATTGTCCATAACCCAAGACTTTGTAAGGGTATGGGTTCATTTTAATTTTACAGCGTCTGGGTACATATTTTAATTATAGACAAGGATTTTTATATGGCTGTCATAAAAGGACATGGAAGTCCACCTTAATGAATATTCATTGCGCAAAACGCGTGTTTTCTTACACCGAATGGCGGCCATTTTTCAAGAAATCTGCAGGACATTTAGCATAAACATACTGCAATATAGAGTGAATTAAAGTTTGATTTTTTTCAAATGCCTGTGCTTGTTTATTTCTGCATGCAGTTATTATGCATTCTCACGATTTCTTCCCACCCGAAAATTTAAAATTATGTTTTCTCATCAACTAGAAGTAACATTTACAGGCACAAAAAATAACAATTTCTTTAGTGCACGTTCGAAAAGAACATGGTCAGAATTTGTACAGTTCTCCAGGATAACATAAAAATACCCAGTAAGTTTTCAAATGAAAAAAAACAACATCAAAACAAACAAACAAACAAACAAACAAACAAACAAACAAACAAACAAACTAATAAACAAACCAGCAAACAAACAAAAACAAACAAACAAACAACAAAACAGAAACAACAACAACAACAACAACAACAAAACAACAACAACAACAACAACGAACAAACAAGCACGTTTTGAGAAAGGTGGAAAGAACATGTGCTGAATAAAATGTCTAAAAGCTCACAAGAAATCTCAGAATATTCCTACCTGATAAGCAGGTCCACACCCTTCTTTTCCCATTAAGCCTTTCAGGGACACCTGCCTGCACCGATCGCCTAAGTTTTGACCGGACATAAATCATGGACTTGAGCGATAGAACATTCCACAACATACTACAAATAAATTCCCGCTTTTTCAGAGCGATCGACTTGCTTCATATTTTGCATAATATATCTAAACAATCTCAGGAAAACAGTCGTGACAACTTACTTGGGCATCTTTTGATTGATGTTTTTAATTTAAAAAACAATCATTACTTTGATTGTATTAAATCGGTATTAAGTTTCACACATTTTTCAATAAATCTCACGCACAGAGCACAAAGTTCTAAAAACAAAGCTTGAAACAGTGTCAAACATTCTTTTTATACCTTTTTATATTAATTATGGTCTGCAGTCACGGCAATTTTCATGAACTATGTCGGATAATGCGAGTCTTATATTTGTCCTAAGGAACCGTAGTCTTGAGAAGATATTAAACATTTTATGTGGTTTTGAATCTATTATCTTTAACAGGTTTTCACAAATGTCCTTTTCTGACTCTTTGGTCCCCGTATTGCCCTTCTTTTCCCGTTAAGCCTTTCAGGGACACCTGTCTCCACCGATCGCCTAAGTTTTGACAGGACATAAATCATGGACATGAGCCATAGAACATTCCACAACATACTAAGCGAACCTAATCAAGTGCTGTATTAACCCTTTGCCTTGTGGCCAGTGGACAACTGATGATTTTTGTTGAATAAAGAAACGAAAAGAAAGCCAAGCCTGGAAGGCAAACAGCTGAAGACCTCCATTCTTACACAATAGAATGGAAATATCCAGTTTGTAGAAAAGGTGGAACAATGAGGAGAAACAAAAAATCCCATGTTGATTTTTTCTTTTCTTTTCTTTTTTTTTTTCTTCTTACCCCCCGCCCCTCCCCCCCCCCCACCCCGCGTCTGTGTCTCCTCTTTCCTTTTTTCCCATTTCTGTCTTACTGAAATTTTAATTCAAAACTATACAATAAGTGCAGCAGCACTCTAGTACAATCCATTTTTTGTTTTGTTTGTTTTCTCTTTTCTGTGTCCTGATTCTGTTCCTCTGTTGTTTGCATTTATTTTTTCTTCCATTTCTCAAAATCTGTTTGCTGTTGGGACCCTCCTCCTAGCACAGAAGAGAGCTTTGTACGTGGTGGCAAACTTCTTAGACATTGTGACGTAGATGAGAAAATTGACAGAGGAGTTCACGGCGTAGAGGAGATCACAGAACTTCTGAACAAAGAAAAAAAAGTTAAAGTCATAGTAAGCGTAAGTGTCGAAGGCTGTGGTAGGAGCAAAGACGATGAAGAAAACAGCACAAACACACAGCAGCATCCTCACCACCCGCACATCCACACCCACATTCTTGTTGGTCAGTTTGCCTCGTTTACTGGCAGCTTGAGCCAGTTTGACAGCAGTGGCCACTCCACATACAAATACTAACATCATGTTGGTCGTAGCCACCAAGTGATTGGCCACAACCAGAAGGTAGAAGTTTAAAACAGTCCTGTTTTTAACCCAAAAATCTGTGTTGGTTGTCATAGCAACAGTTGCATTAAGTTCCTTGTCAAACGTCCACTTATAATCATTTCTGTAGAACAGAGGACTAAACAGAACCAGATCGTACAAAATGATGAACACCAGGACGCATTTTGTCCGCCGTGGAGTAAAAACGGTGGCCACTTTGAAAGGGAAATAGACAGCAACCAGTCGCTCCACAGCTATTAGTCCTATGATACTACAGCTGAAGATAATGAACATTCGGTTGATCGTGTTAACGTTATATACGGTTAGTAACGTGTCTATTGTTACGGCCAAGCTCTTGTCTATGTATGTCAGTAAGCAACGAGACCTCCTGAAATGACATACAAAGTACAGAGTCATTATGAATAACTTTTATGGCTGAAGGTATTGCATGAGCTTTTCTGAATTCTATATCTGCAGTTACCTTAGAAACTAGACAATGCCATTTCATAAGGAGTTTCCTCATTGGTCCTTAAAATATTTTTCTTAAAACAGTCATAGATCAAGAACATGGTAAAGGCATCTACTCATATTAAGCAGATTTCTTGGTAATCTATAATTTCATAATATTAGTGTTATAATTAAAAAAAAAAAAAAAACACAGTCACGTAAATGGCTGGTAGGTAAGGCATTGATTCATTCCTATCGTGTTGATATCAGAGTATTTCAGGCGACCTGTTACTGTAGTATATGAGTGTATACTACGTGGATGACAATGCTTTTTGTTTTAGCTTTTGACTTCGATTGATCGTTAACTTGCCATATATTTTTAAAGTAAGAAGAGATCTTGGTGCATATTGACCTAGCAAATGTGAACTACTTTAGGGTGTAAAATCTCCACATCTTCTTCTCACCTAGCGGGGATGGTTACAGAGAAGCCAAAATCGGACAAGGAAAGGACGAAAAGCATAAGGTTGGTGGTGTCCTGAGCTATGCCGTGTTTCCTCAAGACAGTCATGTTGATGACATTGCCGATAATGCCAAAGACAGCCACTATAGGTATGAAGATGCAGTTGACGACAGTGTCGACAAGATTAAAAACTTCATCGCTGACAGGGTTTTCCAAGACTGTCAGTTTCCTCACATTGTTTCCAGTTGCTAGACCTTGGTTATGATCATGGCAAACCGTGAGGTTACAGGCTGCCATCTTTCCGCAAAGAAAATGACGCTGTTATTTCTTGTCTGCAGTATCCACACGTTTTATTAAACGATTGAGATTCGCAAATAACTCTAACTTGCTGTTTGCATTTTGATACTACAACAATGTAATCTTATTGAATACACATTTGCAGACATTTCAAAGCCTCTTCAAACCACATGCCCGTCATAAAGAAAGAAGAAAACAACCCCGGTAACGTCTCTTTTTTGTCGTTGGCAAAATGTATGCATGACTGTATATTACACGTCAATGTAAAAAACTGAAAACACCTGTGGAGTTTTAATTGATACAATTTCTGAATTAATTATGATTACAAACTATGTCTGTTGTGAATAAAAAGATCAGGGACTGTGATATTCTTATAATCCAAAGTTAGTCTAAACAGCACCAGATCAGCGATCTGTTGTATTTTAAAAGTCGAACGACCATGAAACGGAAATTGGTTTTAATTATAATCTACGAGGAAAATATCTACTGACAACAATTTATTAAACAGTGATTTTAGCAAAACTAGAGTAGATAACCTCGGTCATAATTTGCACGGTTTAACATTACGTATTTAAATAATGGACCCTGTTATCAGTGATAGAATTTTAACAATACATTCAAAATCCTTGTTCAAATAACATGATAGAAATGACATTTAAAAGTAAATGACAGAGAAATTTACTAGTCTGTGAGACTGGCAAAGAAACCGATTGTTTGGATAATTATAAGAAGAAAGAAATTTGAGTCTGATATTGTATCAAATTTAGAAAGCCGAGTCCACGAGAGCCCTGTAATAGACGTAGTAATGATATAAGTACATATCAAATTATATTTGAAAGGATACTTTAAAAAATGTATGACGATAATTTCTTGTCTTCCACCTACCGCCTCTGTCATTAGTATTGCTGAGACAGCCAGTGAGAATAACTTATGATGAGTGAAATAATCTACGTTATCTTCTATCTATCTTTGCATTTTATTTTATGCTAAAGAAAACAGTTTCTGATTTCGTATAGCATTTTATCGCTAACTTTTTGCCAAGTTAAACAATTATTAACAACCAAAGAGGTCTTAATCCAGATCTACTTGTTAATCACACGCGCTATAGATCTACTCTAACTTGTCCCTTAAAGTTCCTTGCATCGTAGATTTCAATTTCGCGTTCATAGTTTTCACATAGTAGCTTAGAAAGAGTTTCTGATCTGCGGAGCAAGGTATCAATAAATATTTTACTAAATATTACTCGGTGGAAACTGTTTAAATCCTCATTACGTTGCTAATAATGCGTGTGCCAGTGTTGTTCCTTAAAGTGTCCAATCTGAATGAACGCAGCGGCTTAACATTAACTATCTCTCCAGCATTAACGTTTCTCCTCTAGCCGCTAGGTGGAAACAATCATTACTTTGATTGTATTAATTCGTATATATGAGTACTGTATTTATTTACAATAAATGAGTATTTAAAAAAAACTGAGAGATCCGTCAATCTTACATAAAATAAAGAGTCGCAGGTAGGAGGGAGGGGGGGGGGGGTGAGGAGAAATAGTCACCGGCAAACGGGTATACGGACAACAGCAAAAGCGTACAGATATTCACTGAAAAACGTGAGCATAGTCACTATCTCTCCTCAATGTATAAGTGGCAGAATGTGAGTCTAAGCCTCTATACTATGAGGTATCTTCTTTTATTTTTTTTATTTCCTTTGTCTTCTCTTTGTTTCCAAAGAACAAAGGTCTTTGAGATGAATGTTCCAGGACTGAACGATTTGTCTACATTAACGATGTTTTCATTTGACCATAGCAGAGAAATAGTTTTCCTGGTTAAATAATTCATTTTTTTTTAGGTAATTATCATCTATAGCGATGCTTACAGAAATTTAGGAGCAGCATTTTCTGAGTTTTGGAATCGCCATCAAAAACTTACTATTTTAAAACAGAAGAAAAGGCGATGTGAGAGAGAAAGACGTGGGGTGAAATGCATCACAGGACGACAGAATATATGCACAACGTGACATAAGTGGTGGCTCAAACCCTCGTAGGAGTTTCGTAAATTTATGGCATTTTGCAATATGCCTCAACCATTGAACACCTCTGGATGTTTATATAGATGAGAACGTAACTTTGATCATTATCGCTGAGGTATTTGTAAACCGATGCTCACAGTGGCTTTGGAGTCTGATAGGACTATGAAAGGTTTTATAGAGGCTATCTAATACAATTTTGCCTCTGAAGGCCGCTCCTCTGTTATTCTTCTGTTTATTTTCTCTACTCATTTTTTTTTCTGTAACATTTGTTATAGTTGTGTCAGATGAACGTGCAGAAAATACACTTTCTTAGGGGATAAAATAAAATATACTATGACAAGAAACATTAAAGCATATAACTGACATATTATACCATATCTATCCGACTAGAAAATATCCGATTACGGACAACGCAACAGTAAATATGGGACATTCCAGTCTGAGAACAGGTTCTGTTTTTGATTTTATTCTGTAAACAGATGTCTACGCTGCGTGAGGGTGTTCAGAAAACTGTGTCTGACATGATTTAGACCTTAAATGTAGCAGTAAGCGGAGGATATTTTTTAAAGACTCAAAACTGATTTTCTGCCACAAGTTATAGGCATTTCGAGGGATGTGTTAAAAGTTATCTACAAGAAGAGGAATACACTTTGATATTTTTATGTGTCTGAGCGATTACTCTCGTAAGCGATTAATGCCCTGAAGGTAGATGCATTTTCCACCTGGGGAATTTCTGTATCTGATGGTTTCAGCGCTATGTAGAGTAGAAGTGGCAGAAAGGTATTTCTGCTTATTTATTGGGTTGATAAAAGGCATTTAGATCACTTTAATGTACCAAGTTATTATGTCTTTGACCACACATGAAAAGAGAACAGGGTCTATTTTTCAGCTGTATTTTTCAAACAAAGTGTTAAAAAAAATAATAATAACTTTGGGTGGTGTGGATGACCTAGCAGTTATGCCGTCAAACTCGAGATGGCAAGTTCCAGTTTGAATCCTGACCGGCCAGACATTGTGCTCTCTTGAGACACAATTAACACATATTCTCTGATTGCAACCACGGTAAATTGGTACCTCATAAATAAGTAGTTTTTATTGTTTGGTCACTAAGGATTTGATCGCCTTGCAGACAACCACCCTGAATGCTTCACAAGAAGCTGAGAACGTTTGTGTCTCTTTTGGACCTGTCTGTTTAATTGTAGATTGTAAAGCGCTTAGAGCCTGTATTGAACCTGACTAAGCACTTTATAAATAATCCCTGCTGTTATCATTTACAGCAATTATTTATCGTTTGTTTCCAATTTCAGAACTGTTGATTTGCTATCATTCTTCACATTATCAAGTGCGAATTTTGAACCGTATCAAATATAATCTTTCTGGGTAAGATGTTGATAGTATCCTGTCTTTCATCTTCCTTTTTGACTTTTGCTTAAGTAAAACATTAACATTTCATTACAGATATAGGTTATTTTGACTGGCACACTCTTTTTTCACGTTTAAATTATCAACGTCAAATGTGAATAGCATTTATTTGACTGCTATGAATAGACCACATCTGCTCTAAAAAAACAGCTGTAATAGACAGCATGTTTTTCTATTCTTACTATAGTTGTTCAAACTCTTAATACATAATTGTCTAAATGTTTTGTAATGAAAATCACAGGCAGTTATGTTGAAATGAATTCATTCTAATTCGCCTCCCTACACGTATTGTTTTCTTATCTATTTGAGTTAGTATCATAAACGCAGACAGACGAGATTATACTAAAAGAAGATAAGATCACACCAGACAAGCTGTGATAAGATAAGACAGACAAGATGAGATTTGATACAATAGATAAGATATGACAAGTCAGGATAGAATAAATCACACTCCTGGGCGTCAAATTTGTGACGGTTGTTGAAGAATAAAGCTGATCTTTGTCGCGTCAAAACTGTTAAGTCTTATTTTATCAGTGTGTACGAGGCAAGGTGTGCTGAAATCGCCAGACTTATCAAAGACATTCGAAGAAAGAAACAACACAAATGAAATCCTTCTGTCAGAGTCTTCTCTTTTACGACAAACTTAGCAATGTAGAAGTTCAAATAACACGATATGTTATCGTTAATGTCAAATCATTTCTCTCAAAATGCATAGAAAGTCATCATACTCATTTTTATTGTTGCTACGCATGACAATGTTGTTACATCAGTAAACAGCACAATAAAGAATTTTACACTTGGTGAACAATGTATACAAGGGAACGAGTAGAATTATCACATGACGTCACAATGTTAAAGAAACAACGTGTCCACCACTACTACCTTAGAACTACGAATACGTTAATGATGATGGGGGTTCCTGGTGGAAATCCATCTATGCTGTTTAATTTCTACAGCTTTTCATTCGTGTTAGTTCACAGAAAGTTTCCCTAGAGATAGTCTATCTGTCCAATTATGTGTCTTCTCCTTCTTCCACTGCCAAGATCAGTCACGCAGATCCAGAGTGAATCACCGCTTCTTGTATGACATGGTCAATGCCTTGCTTATGTAGTGTTAACTAAGTATTTTACAATTCAAATTACAATAATATGTAACAGGTACAGTACAGACACATTCTGATTTTACTTTCACTACATCCCGATAATTATGATTATTATTGTCTTTCTATTAATTTCTGATAAATTATATTAGTACATTCTAAAAACGTAAATTATTTCATCTCAGTACAGAACAATGTTCTATAAGTGGTGGCAAACTTTTTAGACATTGAGACGTAAATAAGGAAATTGACAGAGGCGTTGACGGCGTAGAGAAGATCACAGAACTTCTGACCAAAGACGCGGAATCTGCGGTCATAATATGTATAAGTGTCAAAGGCCGTGGTAGGAACAAAAACAATAAAACAAACTGCACAAACGCACAACAGCATCCTCACCACCCTCACATCTACACCCTCGTTCTTGTTGGTCAGTTTGACTCGTTTACTGGCAGCTTGAGTTACTTTGATAGTAATGGCCACTCCACATACAAATACTAACATCATGTTGGTCGTGGCTACCAAATTACTGGCCACAGTTGAAATATAAAAACTTAGTGTGTCTATGTTATCGATCCAAAAGTCTGTGAGGGTAAGCATAGCTACAGTTGTATTAAGGTCTTGATCAAAAGACCATGTATAATCATAGGTGTAAAACATTGGACTAAACAATGCGAGATTGTACGCGATGATGGCCAGTAAGACAAATCTGGTCCGCAAGGGCGTAAAAATATTGGCCACTTTGAAAGGGAAATAGACAGCCACTAGTCGCTCCACAGCTATCAGTCCTATGATGTTACAGCTGAAGAT